>JAMXBB010000007.1:43992228-44164977 GCA_024138015.1 Lumnitzera littorea | reverse complement strand
TATATATATATAAATATATATATTAAATTTTCTGGTAAGGAGAAGCACACAAGAAAGCTATTACATCGAACCACACATCAAGGAAAAAAACAGTAGGATGCCTAGGTTGATACAATGGCCATAAAAGAGCTAAGGTGCTTCTGAAGAAAACAACAATTTGATCATTACAAGAAGAAATCAATTTGAACAACACTTCTACTTGACATCTATGTCTTCCTACCCTTCAGTCATTGTGTTCTCTCCAAATATAGTAGCACGCTATTGCCACTGTCTTCTTAAATAAACAGGTCATGTTCACCTTGGCATCCAACAATTTTGTTAACTTGTTCATAGCAAAAGGACATCCCACCATCCAGCCCAAGTGACTCTCCACCTTTCTCTATAATGTCTTGGCAAAAATACATTTAATGAACAGGTGATTGTGAGATTCAACATCATTTCTGCATAAGAAGCATTGGTTGGAAGAAATAACTTCCCATTTCATGAGTTTGTCCTTGGTGTATAGTCTTTTATTAGCAATAAGCCATAAGATAAAGGCCTGTTGTAGGTGGGTAGCTTTATGCCAAACAAGGCTATGCCATCTGACCTTAGGGGATCTCTCTCGTGCCAGGTGATAGGCAGATCTGATTGACAGAGGCAACAATAGCTTATCCTTCCAAACTAGCTTGTCTACTAAAGAGTGGTTGGGCATAACAGCCCACAAACTACCAGATATCCTCCTCCACAAATCTACATCAAGCAGTTCCCAACTGTTATTATTTATAAAGGAAGCCATCCCATGCTTATGGAGCATCTTTCACCAAGCCAATCCACCAGTGATCCCCTAGTATGCTAGGGGTCATACCATAGAGATAGAATTTCCATTTCCAATTTACCATCTCAAGAGATTTAGAGAAAGAGTTCTAGATTGAAGGATGCTTCTCCATGCCCATGAGGCATCATTAGAGATGTTAATCTTCCAAAAATCTCGTCCTTTAAGAATTTCTTACCTAAACCAATTAGCCCAAAAAGATCACCAAAAGCTACAACATGTATTCAAATATGTTTTAGCTGAGCCGCTTTGTTCCATAAATGTAAATCCGAGATCCCCAAACCGCCACCTCATTTGGTTTACACACTTCATTCCAACTGATCTTGGCTTTGGCTTTCTCTTCAACCTTACCATTCCACAAAAATCTCTTCCTCTTGGATTCTAGAGTATTGAGAATACCTTTTGGAGTGAAGAAGATGGAGGACTAGTAGACTTGGAGAAGAAACAAAATGCTTTCAATTAACTGAACTCCACCCACATAGGGTAATAGCTTGCTTGTTCAATTGTTAATTCTAGCTGCCAGCTTGTTCACCAAGTCAGCACAACTACTGTTGGAGATCCTTGATGATATGAGAGGAACTCTGAGGTAACAAACAGGGAGAGATCCATCCAAAAAGCTCGAAAGACCATGGATATATGAGATTACTGATGGGCTGACCCCGCTGCAAAAAATATGGCTCTTAAGGGATTCCCTTAAGCCAGACAATGAGAAAAATTCATCAAATGCTTCCTTGGTCTGAATTTTCATGCACTTATTAGTCATTTCACCCCAATTTAATTAATCCTTTCAATGGGTGTCAATCAAAGCCTCAATGCACAAGTGAATAGGAGTATTATCTAATAAAAATTAAACTACATTAGATCTATTCTAACATGCTTATACTTTTAAATCAAATTGTTCTGTAACTAAAATTTCACTGTATTGTCGTAGATCGATTATTTTGTAAGTTTTCAGCTCAAGAATTGACTTTTTTGTGCCTGAATGCTTATTCTAAATGCTTCATTAACAAGCCAATGATTATTCTTATGCAGAAATTAAAGGAGTTTCTTCATTTTGCTGAGTCCGAAGTAAGGTCTCTAGCATCACTTTACTCTGTAGTGGTATGTTTCCATGACTGGCTTCATAAATTGCATCAAGCTTTATGTGCAATTGTCCTTTGTTATTGGCTTTAACACTTCATCTAATCTGTCATTTGCAGGGTAAGAATGCAGATGGACTGATTCTTTATTTTGGAGAAGATCCAGCAAAATGCCCCTTTGAACAAGGTAGCCTGGACAATTTCTACATTTTTGCTTATAATTGAGGACTAGATACACCAACTGATGTAATACTGCAACCAGTGAACTTTGATCTTTGTGATAGTGGGTGGAGTATTTAAACCAGTAAAGTTCTTTACCGAATTTAAAAGAAGCATATGTATGACAAAAGGGGGCTAACGTTGATTTCATAAATGTGATTGGTTTTTCTTTCTTTTCCCCTTTCTTTTGGGTGGCTGGGGTAGGGGGAAGTAAATACTATATATTGATGTGAGGAAATATTTACAGAAGTTGCTAGAGAGAAAAGATATAAAGGAAAAACATAGACCATACAAAGCTGAGGGGGAAGAGGGTGATTGGCCACTCTGTCCAACTTGGATGGAGTTCCAATCATTCCAGATACAGTAGGTAGTTGCTCCTTGGGCTGCAAGCCATGATAGAATTACAGCGTTGCAGGAAGTACTTTTTTACTTCACTAATTGGCTTGCATTATGCAACTTTTTCATGCAGTTTTTTGCAATTTTACCTATTAATTAATTGGCATGCGGTCAAGACTGATTGATCCTGGTCATCGGTCTGACCTTATTAAGAAGCTTACACTGCACGTTCTTCATGAAATATGAATTTGCTTCTAACACAATTATATACAATTTGATCTCTCGTAGGCGATCAAAGTCACCAAAGGCCTTATGAGGTCGATTATCTGCTATTCTTCTCAGTGCTACATCTAAGCTTTTCTTTACTTTTATTGCAGTTGTTTCAACTCTTTTGAATTTTGTGAGAATGTTTAACAAAGCCCACAAGGAGAATTGTAAGCAGCTTGAGCTTGAAATGAAGAAGGCATCTGATGGCGACAAGGCAACGTCAGATGTTCAACATAACACTCAATTGTTGCTTGCATAAGTTCAGAATAGCAATAGATGAAATGCCTGCAAGACATGTAGATGAGTTCCAGTGAATAATTAGGTGAAAGCTGTATATATTTGGCCGTCGAGTTGGTTTCAGGAGTAGGTGATAGTTGTAAAGCAACAAGATTTTCTGCTGACAAATAATATCTCACTTTTCACTGGTAAGTTATTTCTTCGATTGTCTTATTGTGTGAAGATGCAATCTCATTTTCTACTTGATTTCTCATTACATTTGCACTTCTTCCAGCAGAATTGTTTCCTGTAATTTCTTTTGTTTGTTTGAAGACATGGCAGCGTGGTGTACAGAGAGCAACCTCCAAGGCACATAGTCAATTGAGAAGGCTGTCACCTCTGTGGTTTGTGCTGCTTTTTCCTTGGTGAAGAAGGTTGTAAATATTTTTGAAGCAATCGGGATACTCCTTTTATTATTTTTTCTTTCTCAAACCCTTTTTGTAGCCATCATAGCATGTTTATTCTGTAGAAGTAAAAAAGAATTCGATATTGATTCTCGATAGTAATTTGCAACGAATAAGTCTTAGAATGAGAGCCCTCAATATATCGTCTTACAATGTTACTTGGTTTTCTTGATTCCATTTCTGGGCTCAATTTTTGTTATATTAGGTGCATCTTCTGTCTGGGATCTGAAAGAAAGGGGCAACTTTTGTTGTAGTGCCCTTTGTTACTCCACATAGTCAATCCTGTTTCTAGACGAGAAAAGTTTCATTGGATATTGCGTATAAATAAAATTTTCTTATGCATGGTAATGGAAGGGGTCGATTACTCCTTTTTGTGACCTAAGGTTACTTTTTTTTTTTTTCCTGGATAAATTGCATTAATCATTCATGAAAACTTTTAAATTTACATGGGTATCTCAGTAATTTTAATTTTATATCTATTTCTCGTCATATAATTTGTACCCTTAATTAGTTCCATAATTGTATGGACAAGCTTAGTAATTTCTATGATAAATGGCCTAATATATGTAAGATCTTTTTTTTTTCTTTTAATTATCGTCTAATTTCAGAAGTTTTTAACGGTGATCGTTATTATATATCTTTTAACACGTCGTGTAACGTTGTAGAGATGAAGCAGACAAGAACTTTGGTGACTTTGATGACAAGGATTCTTTCTTCTGTACTCCCACTTTGTGTCTTAACTACTAGTAAGTCAGCAACAGAAGAAAAGCTTCAAACAAATGCAATTTTTCATTCATGCATGAAAAATCTTTTTTTTTTTTTTTAGATGAAATGTTAGATTTACTTCTCATTTATATATAAATGAAGATTACAAAAAGAATTTAGTAGGGCAACAACTACCACTATACAAAAAATAGAACTTACAAGAGATCTAAGGTCTCGAGCCTAACACTAAAAAAAAAAGAAAAAAAAAAAAAGCAGATGAACATCTCAAGAGGACTGTTGCTTCCCAAAAAAAATAAAAAATAAAGAGAGAACAGTGTGGGTAATATTTGCAAAAGTTCGACTGTTCGAGTACGAAGATTTAATCTTTTCTCATTTCTTTCTTTCAAAACATAATAAATAACAAAACCAGTCAAAATCTTCCAAGTCGGCTCTAATCGGGGTCCCAAAGAAGGGGACAAGTCCATGATGTTTGCCGCTCCTAATGGCTTCACACCCGAGACCGTCGTCCTATCATCCAGCTTGGGCCAAATGTCAAGAACGAAGGGTCATCAAGAGGTAGTTACGAGATTCCTCCTCCACATTACGTAGATAAGATCTTACTCTGCTTGTCACACCCCCATTGTACTAATTTGTACACGGTAGAGAACTCTCGTTGAGCTACTAGCCTCAAGAAAAAAAAAGAGAATCTAGGGGCTAGCTACTTATACCAAACAAATCGATACCATGGAGCTGATGTGCCTTGTACGTGGAGAGATGTAAAGGCTTCTATAATAGGAAACAGTTTTGATGATTTGTTTTTCTGTACTATTTTTGCTTCATATCTGACTCGTGGAGTAATGGTTACACTTAAGCTCCTCCTTAACCGAGTAAGCCCATCCGTCACCATTTATTATACAACACAGCACAACCTCGCTTGTTTAGGTAAACTGGATGAGTAAATCACCCATTCGTTCAACCACAAAAACAAAGCAACCCTGGAATGAGACTCATCATACCAAAGGGGGATAGTATTTCCATTCCCTAATTCTCATTTGAACAAACTTTATGCCAGCAGTCTTAATTGCAAGATTTTGTGTCAAAACCATGATGCATTAGCGGGAGTTTTCTTATACCCGAAAATTTTCCCATTGATGTGTTCAACTCGTGCCTAAATTAGCTAAAGAGCACCCTTCACATGACAACACAACAAACCATGTGCTTTAGTTGAGCTATTTTGTTCTATACTACCAAATCAATAGTACCAAAACCACTGTCTTATTTTGGTTTACAAGCAGTCTTCCAAACTACTTTAGTTTTGGCTCTTAACTCACCATTACTATTCCATAAAAATACCCTCATCTTCATAGTCAGAATTTTCAAGATGCTTTTGGACATGATGAACAAAGATGACCAATACACTTAGATAGAGAAATGAACACTCTTTACAAGTTGGATCTGACCTACATATGGTTGGTACTTTAGATGTCCAATGGCTAATGCATTTACTAATCTTAATAAGCACATGACAAGTCAACATGTTTGACTTGGCCAAAGACAAGGATACACCTAAATACTTGATAGGGAGTTTACCAACAAGCCATAAATTTTCTCTTTAACAACTTGAAAAACCCTACTAAGAAGAAAATGACATTTCCTTTGACTAGCTTTAAGGCTAACTAGCGAATAAAATTTATTCAGGTCAGCTTTGACCAAGAAAACTGACTTTGCATTAGTCTTAAAAAAATCATGATATCATCCACAAAGTAACGATGATTAACAAACTCTTTGTGCTACATCTCTAGTTGAACAAAGACCCATCCTTTCGCCTTACTTCTCGCATTGCATGAGAACATTTTCATAGCTAACACAAAAAGACAAGGAGAAATTGGATCCCCTTGTTGTAAACTACGCAAGCTGCAAAAGAAACTTGCAAGTTCTCCATTCAAATTTATAGATAATTCAGGAGTAGTAACATATTTCGTCATTCATTTTGTAAATTGAGGAGTGAACCGAGAGCTTTAAGAAGCTGCTCTAGAAAACACCATCTAACATGGTGGTAAGCCTTCATAATATCTACCTTAATGGCACATTTGGCTCTTAGGTTTTCTTCATGGTACCTAAAAAGAAGATCCTAAGCCATAAGAACGTTGTCTATAACCCTTCGACCTTTGATGAAGGTTATTTGCTCCTTCCAAAGGAAGAGTAACATAATTTCAAACGCTTAGCAATTATACCGAGAATGTACTTGTAAAGTCTATTACAATATGAAAGTGGTTGAATTTTCACAAGAGAAGATTGAGGCACTAAAGATATAGCAATAAAATTATTAGATTTGAGTAACATACCCATGATAAAAGCATCTTTTATGGCCAAAAAAACCTCCTCACCAATAATATCCTAAGCATTCCAAAAGAAGTTTGCACTATATCCATCTAAGCTTAGATCCTTATCTTGTACCATCAGGTCAAAAGTGGATTTAATTTCCGCCTCCAAACTAGTTTAAACAGCATCTCCCAATCTGCCTTTCTCTCTCTTTGCAACCAAAACTTCTAGATGGTGGAATAAATGGGAAAGAGATTGTAGCTTACTTAAGAGATTTTCGAAGTAGTTAACTGCATGATATTTGATTTCAGCAGTAAAAGAAAAAAACTATCCAACATCATCACATAAGGGTCTAATCCTTTGTTTGCGGATTTTTATCTTCAAGGACCTAAGGAAGAACATAAAGTTACAATCACTAAGCTTGAGCCAATCAATTTTTGATTTTTTATGTAGAAAAGATTCCTATGTAGCACTTAAGAGGTAAAGCTCCTTAAAAGGCTTATTTCCCATCTTCCCAAAAAGGCATTATTCGGGTTCGTTCAATCGATTAAACTCTTCAATCTCATAAAGTTTTACTTTTATATCTATTTCTCTTGTAGAATATTTGAGAGATATTAACCATTTAACTTTAGGTTAATATCATAAACGATATCTAAACTTTACCAATATTAACAATTGATTTTCGTTCTGGTACGAAAGTATTTGCAAAACCAAAAAAGGCTAAGGGCAGTGTTGAAGAATGCTTCAGTACAACCACTTCGATGCCTAAGTTAGCCTTCTTGTTATCAAAGTACAATTATTAAAAGTAATATGAAAAGTAAGGAAATGGAAGAGAATCCTCTTACCTAGAGGTTTTGTTTGGTATTTATAGTGGGCAAATCAATGCTTATACCTAGATTAGGTTTTAGGAGTTGGGCTTAAGCCTCGATATTACTGATTTAAGCTTTTGGCCTATTTTACTAAAAAATGCTATCAACATTTGCTATCCACTCTCTTTAGTGACAAGGTTGGCAAAGAGAGTACTTAGGAAGGTCAATTTTATGGAATCTCTAGAAAAATTTGTAATTTAGAGCCTGAAGAGGTTAGAATACTTAAAGAAGCAAAGGTTTGAAGAGGCAAGTTAGGAGTGGTCGGAACACTTATAGATATCAATATGCTTGAAAAGGTAGGAGCTTGAAGAGGCCAAAGCGCTTGAAGGGCTGAAGACCTGAATAGGTTGGTATGCTTGAAAAGGCTAGGAAAGCATATAGATCGTCCAAGCTGGGCATGTCCTATCCTAAATAGAGCCGTAAGATAGGCTAGTTAGTCTCTAGTCTATCAAAGTGTAGGACTTTGGGCTTACTTACTTGTCATCTGTACTAGTTGTAGGACTTAGAATATTTTATCCGTCACTACTTAATAGCTTCGGGTATTCATATAGGTAGCCATCCATTCATTAGACTTAGAGATATAAGGGTATCTTTTTTTTTATTGTCCATCAAATATAGGACCTAAGGATAGTGCTTTATATGATTTGATCGTCACTTGCAGTGTGTAGGATTTGAAACTATTAAGAAGTAGCCCGTTAGCATATTATGTTTGCGTAGGCTAAAGGTGGAGGGCATTTCTCTAGTCTCAATTCATATTCAAGTTCTTGTACTCATCTCCAAAGGAGCTAGAAATAAACCTTGAAGAATAAATAATGAACAAATCATAAACAACAGTGATGGAGTTGTACTCATCTTCTATCAATGTGAGTTAATGCGTAAGTAGGGCTCCCGAAGTCATGTGAGCCCACTTTTGGATCGTGAAAGTCATATGAAATGGTCTTTTTACATGATATAAATCAGCTTTCCATTTGCTTATGCTGGAATTTGAACTAGTGTCCTACGGGCTTGTACAGCTCAGTAAGCACTTGCTCAGCTTTTAGAATCGCGCGTGAACAAGTCAAAGGTACTTGGCGCAACAAGTGTTGTTGTGTATCGGCTATCGGCATGTATTAGCCGAAGGATAGAATCAAGCTTAGATTTTATTAGTAATGAGAAGTGAATAGCTCGATCGCATTGTTTAACTCCAGCAGAAGTTCGGCTTTTTGCACTTCAGATGAACAACTCGGCAATTCGAGTCTACATCAGCTGCTGATCAAATCTTGTACAATTTGGCTCAGCATCCGCTCGAGTCGAATTTTTACAGCTTGAGTCATCTCATATTAAGTACATAAAAGAGCTCAGAGCACTTTCAAGTTCATCATTCAATTTTGCTTGATTTCCTTAGCTGCTTAAAGCTCGAAATTGAACATGCCTACTCAAGAATTACTCGGCCATCCTTGTATCTGAATTCACCAACTTGGGTTTTCTTAATCAAAAAGCTGTTTTTACCCAATGAAGCTTGGAATAATAGCGATTGATGCTTGCTTACCATTCCATGGAGCTCGGATTTTGTTATACACTTGTCATGATCGGCTTTGGAGTACTTAGCTAAGCATATGAACCCGACGACCAGCCTAATAGTGCTCGAATCTTATCAATGGATAGCTTGGTTAGAGTTTGAGTGGAGTTCGATTGAAAGGAGCTTGTAGCTCAGTGTTAGATTCATGGACAGCTTAGCAGCGATTAGACAACAGCACGACTCTGTGTGCAGCAACTCTAATTGCTGGTGCTAGCCTGCATTTTCGAATGAAGTTCGATCTGCTATTGTTGGTCTTCGGCATGGTAGACAGCTCGTATATGTGGATAGAGCAACTGAAATTGATGCCTAGTTCGACCAACAGATTATGCAACTGCCTTAAATGGTTCGAATGACAGTGATTCTACATTGTTGCCAATGGATGTTGTCCTGCTGCTGTTCGGTTGGAAGGGGTGCAGTACCTGAGTTCATTGCTGCGTGCCGCATACCCCGATCCTAATGACATAGTTGGTGTTATAGTGGATAGCTTGCATGTGCTCGGCATAAATCGGAGTTTAGCTGAATTGGAGCTTGGCATGGTAGGAGAACAGTTTGGTTAGTAGAATTCCTGGCCCAACTCCGTGTCATTCGGACCTGAATTTAAATTACAAGCTCAGCCGCAACTGGTCAGTCTTGACTTCAACGAAATGATCGGCATGTAGAGATACTGGACTACTTGTCCATCGGTGTTTGGATCACCAATTAAAGTTGAAACTCGGTCTGTTTTGTGAGCTGCTAGGAGATGTTTGGTCCTGCTATTGTTCAAATCAGTCGCGGCTGCTCGGCAAGATATACAACTTCAGAACTCCAACTCGGACCATGGCTGCGCATGTGGATGGAGTTCGCCAATATGAAGAGCAGATTGGACTTTCAGTACAGGTCGGAGCTCGGTAGATTATCTAGGCGCGACCAGCTAGAAAAGAATTTTAATAGCTGGGCATCTTGGCTTCTCGCCTATGCTCAGTTCAGTTCGACAATTTTCTACTATTGCTCAGACAAGCTCGACACTTGCCCGTGCAATTAACAATTGGCACGGCAGGACCCGGTACAATCCAATAGCTCAGCTTGCAACTATCAATAGCTCGGCAGTGGATTTAACTCAGTTCGGTAGATTTGAGAGGACCATCATGGATAAAACTTTAATTAACACCACAGCACAAGCACACATACGACAATTAGGCACATTATCTGTATGCAACTAGCTCGATATTTGGCCTCACGCGCCGAGACTTGGTCATGCGTAAGCCTAGTCATGCAAGCTCTTGTACGTTCGGCAATGCGAACTGCTGTTAGCCTGGCCTCGGCTTGATTTTGGTTTTAGTGATTCGGCATTCGCTGTCTCGGAACGTAAGTTGACATTATACTAAAGAGCTCGGCAGGGACTCAACTATAAGGAACTCGACCTCGACCGAATATGCTTGGCTTAGTTTGTTTGTAGGCTCAACAGCGTGGCATGGAGCCAATTAATTTGGCACGATGGACGAAAGCTCCGGTTGTTACTACCAGCTTCTACAGAATGGACCACTCGATACTGGATCTGTGATGTAAGCTACACGAAGCTTGGTTTTGTGACTTGATTTACTCAAACTTGCTTGCCTTGCTGGAGTGAGCTCGGATCTTGCTGAGATTCCTGTAGGTGATTAAAGCTCGGGCTCAAGTATGCTGCAACTTGAATTTAAGTGATTTCCAACATAGGTCTTGCTTGGTTTTTGCTTTATTCTTTAGGCCAGCTCTACTAAGAGTTGCTTGACAACTGTTCTATGAAGGTTAGAAACTTTTAATGAATATCTTGGCCATGAAGGATGATAGAAATCGAACTGCCAAACCTTTAACCCGATCCCAAGTGCAACTTCTTGAGAGACTAGCAAATTAGATTTTATTGTTCCAGCCAATTCTTATCAAGGCAGAGCTGATCCTCATTACTGATTAACTCCATAAGATGAGTCAAGTAATTTCTCATCTCTCAATAGTCAAGAGTGAACTTGAAATATGCTCCATTAACAGTTCGACTCCTCACACGGTTGTTCGACCATAATCATGCCGACCTGCAACTTGGCAGTATTGGTGGCGAAAACCCCAGCACACATTCATCCCCATGTCTTCTCGGAAGGACCCCTAGGTCTACTCGACACCTTTGTTCGGTAACCTCCATCCTGACTATACCATTTGTCTGTTTCTGCTATAAGCATTTCTAGTGACTTGTTGCCACATTTCTAGTCTCATGTAAAAGGATTCTATTGCACTAATAATTGACTTCTTTGATTTTTCATTTATACCCCTTTATTATTCCTTGTACATTACTTCTTTTGAGCAATATTCTTTTTGTCTTTTCCATTTTAGATAGGATGTCTTAACATTTCAAGTATAAATACTCTTGTAATATATAGCAGCAATAATCATCATGCATCGATATTGAATATACGTCCCTTCATGAGCTTAGTGTACTTACTTTTCTCTTCTTACTCTAATCTTAAACCTTAAGTAAGGCTAAGCGGCGAGCGACCTCATTGAGCTGCTTGTGCATTATATTAAGTTAGCTTTGTGAGTTCATGTAGTTTCCTTAGTGCATAATATCCTTAGAATTATTCATGGTTTTACTTGTTTATCTCGTTCACTTGTTTCCCATTTTCACATTTTGTCACCCTTCATTTCAAGCTTTCTATAAGCTTGGACTTGCCTTGATACTATCGCCCTTGTCAGCTCTTGACGTAGCATATCATTTTGCTATTAGAGCGGAGGTTCATTTAGGTAGGTAGCATTTGAGCTTTCTTGTGAGTAGTGTTTGTTGTGGTAGTATGTTGTAGTTGCGTAAACATTAGCTATGAGTGTTTGAGTAAATAGAAGGTGTAGTAGTTTGTTGTGGCTGTATACTTCGTTTTGCCCTATTTTGAACATACGAAAATAAAGCAAGTTTCAGTTAGGTTTGTTGTTCTTTAGAGTAGTTGTTGTGTTTGTAGATTGGTTGAACATTCATGTGGAAGAGTATATGTATCGTTCAACTTAGAGGAACCGTATCTATTGTTTCTTAGAATATGAGTTTGTTGCTAAGTTTTATTGAAGAGAATGATGGATCTAAGTGCCAACGCTAGTACTGAAGATGACAATAGTGGTTTTGTCTACCATGGATGACAACCCTAGAACACATCTCGAAGTACAAATGAATGAATTGATGAGATGGCTAACCTTGTAGCCAATCTGACTAGACCTATTCATGCATTGGCCTTTTGACTTGCTAAGGCCTTGTAGAATACTCCTTAAGTCACTTAATTTGTGAAAGGATAGATCCTAACTTGATAAGCTCAAGGTAGAGGAGTAGGAGGACGAGTATGAAGAAGGATTGACTTAGGTGATATGGATAATGAAGTAGAAGAAGAGTAAAATGAGGAAGAGGAGTAAGCTCGAGCACCCCAAGCTGCTGACCATGTGAAGCTTTAGATTCCAAGGTTTAATGATTCCAGAAATGCTAATGACTATCTAACTGGTATTAGAAGGTAGAGTGTGTTTTTATTATTACCAGTATGAAGGCCATAAGAAGGTAAGGATTACTGCTATAGAGTTCTTAGGTTATGCTGCGATGTGATGGAAAAACTTCCAAATTATGGGGAGACGAGAACGACATAAGGAAGTTAGTACTTGACCTGAGATGAAGAGGATACTTAGAAACATATTTGTTCCAGATATTTAATTGCAAGATACCTTTGCTTGACTTTAAGAGCTGAGGCAAGGAGACAAACTATTGACGAGTATGTTTAGGAGTTCTAAATATTCATGATTCGATGTGAAGTGGATGAACCATTAGGACAAATAGTATCCATATTTCTTACGAGATTGAGAAGCGATATCTGAGATATCGTGGAACTACAACAGTTGCTACGTTGGATGAGACCATAAGAATAGCCCAACATGTGGAAAGATAGAGGAGGAATAGGCCGTACAACTTCCAATGAGCTAACTAGTCCAATTAGGCCGACCCACTTAAGGAAGTTACCAAGCTCAGCAAAGTGTCGAGCTGAGTAAAATAGATGTTAAGGTTAAATAGAAGGGTCGACTAACTAATGGTGACGTGTTGTCGAGAACTTATGAGAAGGGACAAGGATCTGGGAGGAAGATAAGTTAGATCAAGTGCTCTAAGTACTAAGGGTTTAGACACATGGCTGCCCAATGTCTGAACCAAAGAACTATGATTATTAAGGGAGATGCCTTGAAGATTAAAGTAAAAAGCATAGATGAGGAACTAGAGGAGGAAAAAGAAGTGAAGGAAGAAGTTGAGGTTAATGTTGAATTGGTTGAAGAAGATGTGTTTGTTGAAGATCTAGAAAAGCTAACTTTGGTTGTTTGACATGCGATGAGTTTGGAACCCTCTATTAAGGAGGAGTAGAGAGAGAATTTTTTCCACATCACATGCAAGGTGAATGATCAAGTATGTGCACTTATAGTAGACAATGGAAGTTGCACTAATGTTACATATGCAGACCTAGTTAAAAAGCTCAAGTTACTAGCTAACTTACACCTGAAGCCATATAAGTTACATTAGCTAAATGAGAAGAGAGCACTACATATCACTTAGCAAGTATTGTTGCTGATCTTTATTGAAAATTATTCTGATAAATTCTCTATGATGTATTACCTATGTATACATCTCATGTGTTGCTAAGTAGACCTTAGCTTTTGATCGGAGGGTTATGTATGATGGATTCAGGAATACCTATGTGTTTGAGAAGGATGGAAAGAAGACCACTTTGAACCCTATGATGTCGAGTCAAGTTAGTAGGCTATAAGCTAAACTTGCTTAATGACCTAAGAAGATTTTGATTCTGAGTAGAATAAGCTTCGAGAAGCTATTAAAGTTGACATGACAACTTTTTTGTTGATCTAGCAATTGTTAAAGTTGAAGGAGCAGTTTAAGCTACCCATAGAGGTCAAAGAGCAACTGGATGAGTATGCTGACCTGTTTCCTAAATAGTTGCCTAAGAGAATACCTCCTTTTAGAGGCATTGATTATTGCATTGACTTGATACTTGGTTCTACCTTACTGAACAAACTAATTTATTGGATGAACCTTGAACGAGTTGTTAAGATCTAAAGATAAGTTAATGAGCTACTAGCAAAAGGATATGTAAGAGAGAGTCTTAGCTTTTGTGCTATGCTAGCACTCCTTGTGCCAAAAAATGATGGTACATGGTATATGTATGTAGATAGTAGAGCTATGGATAAGATCACAATCAAGTACTGGTATCCTATCTTCAGGTTAGATGACATGTTGGATGAATTGAATAGAGCTAGGGTCTTTAGTAAAATTGATCTAAGGTCTAGCTACTATTAGATCTGAACGAGGCTAAGAGACAAGTGGAAAATTGCATTCGAAACTTGGCATAATCTTTACAAGTTGATGGTTATACCTTTTAGCTTGTCAAATGCCTCGAGCACCTTCATGAGATTGATGAACCATGTGCTAAGAAACCTGATTGGAAAGTGTGTTATGGTATATTTTGATGACATCCTTATATACAGTGTCAATATATCGAGCCTCTTTGAGTATCTCCATGCCGTGCTTGATGTACTTTGAGCCGAGAAGTTATTTAGTAATTTGAAGAAGTATTGTTTCTACTAAGGGAAAGTGGTATTTTTGGGATATGTAGTTGGTGGAGGAGGCATACGTATCAATGATGAGAAAATCCGAGTTGTTGAATGACTAACTCCAATCACTTATGTAGAGGTAAGAAGTTTCCATGAACTGGCGTCCTTTTATTGAAGATTCATCAGAAACTTCAATGCCATTGATGTAACCCTTACTAAGTTGACAAAGAAGAATATCGAGTTTACGTGGGGTGAGAGAGAGGAGAGAAGTTTTGTTGAAGTAAAGGCAAGATTGACTTCTGCACTAGTATTAGTTTTATCTAACTTTGAAAAAAATTTTAAGCTCAAATGTGATGTATTAGGTGTTAATATAGGCACTATCTTAATGCAAAAAGGCCGACCAATTACTTACTATAGTAAGAAGCTGACAAGACCTTAGTAGAACTACTCAATGTATGACAAAGAACTCGTAGCCCTTATCCAAGTGCTCCAAGTGTGGAAGCACTATCATTACTAAGAGAGTTTGTCATTTATATGGAACATGAATCTTTGAGGTAACTCAGTAGTCAAACTAAGCTATCAAAGTGGCAAGTGTAGTGGGTTGAATTCTTATAAGGATTCAACTTTGTGATCTAATACAAATAAGGTAAGAATAATATAGTTGCCGATACACTATCAAGAAGGAATGTTCTTCTTACTAAGTTGCAAACTAAACTGTTAGGGTTTATGAGCATCAAAGGACAGTATCCTCAGAACCCCTATTTTGGTCTTATATTCACAGTTTCTGAGCCATTTCTAGAGGACTCTTTAGCATTGAATGGGGACTAGACTATTATTCAGCACTTCTTGTCACCCCTAAATTGATGACCAAACAGAGGTAATCATTCATACTTTAGGATCATTACTTTGAGCTATAGCGAGGAAGAATTTAACTGATTGGGATGTCTATTTTCCCATAGTAAAATTTGCTTACAATCACACTGTATATGATACCACTAAACAATCACCCTTGAACATGCCTTAGGACCCATGTCTGAGCAAGAAGACCCTAACACAAGAGCTTGAGCATAGTCTTTGCAGCAGATTTTTGTTACTCGACAAATTACCCAAGTCGCCAAGAGAATGAGAGAAAGGAGTAAAGGAAGGAAGTCGGCATAGTTTCAACTTGGAGATTTGGTGAAGCTACACTTGAGTAAGGAGAGGTTCTCGAACAAAAGAAAGAATAAGTTGTTTGCCTAAGCCAAAGGTCCCTTTAGAATACTTCAAAAGATTAATGACAATGCCTATCGACTGGAATTACTCGAGGACTACAGAGTCTCTAACACCTTCAACATTGCCAACCTCGGCCTCTACCAACCTTAGACAGAATTAAGCAAAGACCAGTTGGATTTGGTCCCAAATCTAAATCAACTTAGGAGGGATGATAGGAATCAAACTACTAGACCTTTAATCCAATCCCAAGCGCGAGGTCTTGAGGGATTAACAAAGTTGATTTTACTATTCTAACCAACTCGTACCAAGGTCGAGTTGATCTTCACTGCTGACGAACTTCTTAAGTCGAATTGAGCAATTTCTCATTCTTAGTAGTTGACTGTTAACTAAAATATGCTTCATTGATAGTCTGACCCCTCATACATCTGCTTGGCCATGACCGTGCTGACCTTTAGCTTAGTAGTATTGGTGCTGAGAACCTCAGCATACATGATGTGAATCATGACCAAGAACAGACAAGGCTGGTCGCTGGATGAGTCCAAGCTTATATAAAACTTGAAAAAGATTAATGGGAAATGGTGTGAAAGGGTAAAAATGATGAATGAAACAGTAAGCAAAATCCATGAATAGCTCCAGTGGATATGATGCACCAATGGAACTTCTAAGGACTCATAGTCACAATTTGATATGACACACAAATTGGTCCAATGAGGTTACTTGTCACCTAACCTTACTTAAGGAAAATGATATGAGTGATACTGAGAGTAAACAAATAGTGTATATGCAAGAAAGAAAGTACTTAATTATATTGAAGGTAATATGATCTATTACTACTACAAGTATAAGGGTATTTATACCTATAAGTTAGGGCAACTTGCCTAAAAGGAAAAAGATAGTAAGGACATTTCCTAAAGAAGTAATATATATGATATAAAAGGGTAAAAATGAATATATAAGAAAAACAATCATTGGTGCAACAGATTTTGTAAACTCCTAAAATTTTCAACCTAGCTTTTGAAATGGACTTAACTATATTAGACAATTTAAAAGTTGACAAGGCTAATGAAAGTGAAAACCCTAAAAGAATTAATCAATCGCGTAAGAATCTTTTCTACCCTAAATATTTCTAAGTGCTAAAGATTTCATTCAAAAGTAATAAAAACCCTAAAATGATAACCTTAAAGACATATGTGCACTAATTCATCATAATATACCCTAAAACTCTAATTGATAATATAATCTTTGTATTTTGCCAAATCATTAGTAAAAGGCTAGAGGCAACTTTCATTCATACATATAGGTTTTGAATCCTCAAGTAGTCCACTAGAAACTAAGATAATGAATCATAGATTACATTTATTTCTTAAGTATATGATTAAGATAGTCTTACTTAGAGTTAAGGGTATAGTTGAAGATTAGGTTAAATGTAGTGAACCTTAATAACCTAATTAGTATTTTTCATACTAGTTACACTAAGTAGCTTACTAAATGATGTATATAGGACATAAATACCTAATAGAAGATCTCATTATCTATTTTTACTAATCACTTCTTATTACCTTTCATTTCCTTAATCTTTCTCCAAATTTTTCCTAATTAGTTCATTATGTACACAAAAGGATATTTATTTTTTTTAAAGTTGACCAAGTCAACACATGTTGACTAAAGTCAACAATTTGAAAAGTCAACAAAAGTGTCTTTTTCATTTGAAGAAAATATCTTCTTCTCATGATTTCCTTTCTTTTCTTTTCCTTTTGCATTTCTTTTTTCTTCTCCTCCTAAATTGTTGCCGTCCACTTATTCTTCTTCTTGACCCCACCATTTGTTTTCTTTCATAATCAAAACAAAGAAAAAGAAACAAAACAAAAAGGCCCCTCCATTGCTGTGAGCTTCCATCTTCCATTTCACCTTTAACATTTTCCTTTTTGTCTCCTTAATTCCAACACAAACTAAGGTATGTACTTAAGTCACTTTATGTTGCTTTATATTATTCATTAGTTAGTTGATTAGGTAGATTAGACAATTAGGTATGTGAAAAGTATGATCTTGAAGAAGAGAGCACAAAGTTCTCATCTTTAAGTGTAGAAATCTAGGAATCAGGAAGAAGAAGAAAGGAAAACATGAATATGTGCTCATAAGAAGGTGTACATGAGGTAAACCGAAAAGAAGGGAAGCATGGTACATGAGTATTTTCCATGTATATAACCTAAATTAAAACAAAACCTAACCATACATACTTATACTACACTAATTACACACTTAAAAACACAAAAGAATGGAATTAGGAAGCTTTTCTTAAGGAAAAGATTAGGCATACGAATTTTTGTATAAAAATACGTATATGACCGTATAGGTATATGAGTATGTATACAAATATAAATATGGTATAAGTATAAGTACATGTATAAGTCTATGTTTAAGTATACTAGTATACATATAAGTATAGTAAAGGTATATATCTATAGTAGTTTAATTGAAGTATACATAAGACATTAAGACATTACATAAGCAATGAGGTAATCAAAAGATGACATAAGCAATGACATAAGCGAATGATGATGTAAGCGATGACATAAGTATAGGTTTAGAAAATGAGAAAATAAAAAGAGTGTATAATAACTAGGTACCTAAATTAGTAAATCTTAAGACACCTTTTAAATTGGATTATACTTAATTAAGTACATGAATTAGCAATAGCAAAGTAAAATTCTCTAAGTATAAGAATTTAAGGGTTAACTAAATCATTAAGTATAAATAAAGGATCTAAATATGAGTAATGAGCATTATTAAGTTTTCATAATTAAAATTTCAATAAATTTAGCCCATATCATAAAACACAGGTCTTAACGTCCAAAACGGACATCACCGTGTGAATGTGCATCCGAAAAAGATGAAAAATGACTATAAATTTGTAAATATTAAAAATAGAATGAAAAAGTTATGTACGATTAGCAATTAGGTTTAATTGAATAAAAGCTGATAGTAATCTAAGTAGAATTAGGTAGATAGCTATCTAGAACCATTAGTTGAGTCAACTACTTATTATCCCTATTATCTCGTAATGATCAGGTGATCTCGACGAGGGCGAGGATCTCCCGATCGGTTATTACGACTAGAGCGAGTCGTCATAGTCAAGTGAGTACTCCCGATAACTCTATACTTGTTTGTGCTTGTAGTTAGTGCACTTAAATTGAATATCAATAACTTGATGTATGGGGTTTTGAGATATGTGTGTGCTTGATATTGATTGATTGTTATAAGAAATATTGTTAAATACGATAATTGATGGTTTGATGGTATGATTGATTTTTATATGATTTGGATGGTTTGTTGATATTGATTGATCGCCTCATAATTTGACCTAATTATATTTGGCTTATCTTAAATTAAAAGGGTTATGCATTATCCATGCATCACATTACTTATTCCGGCCGTCACTTCATACGGTTAGTATTGAAGGGCCTTGGAGGGATGGATTCCTACATGATTTGATTAGTACCATGCAGGAGCATGGGTACAACAAGACCCTACCTTTGGCTCATGGGTTCTATTGGTTCTATTAGTGCTGGAGATGCTAACTGTGGGTGGCTGGGGGTCGCGTTTAGAGACCACCGCTGTAGGGTGTGAGTGTGGACTGCGAAGGCCACCTCATCGCTAAGCTTGGGACTTTGTGAACTATCGGATTTTTGGAAATAGAAATGTATTTTTGTGAAATACGGAATTCAAAGTTATGGGTAAAAACCCAAGTGCTAGAGCCCGGTCGTGATTGGTGCCGATGAATCTCCAACCCTTATCTTGGAGCGCGTTAAAATCCGATATTATATGCAGTATTGGTCAACTGCATATATTGTTTGGCATACTGCGTGTGCATGCATTTATATGGTTGTAATAATTTGTTTGATAACTTGTTTACCAGTATGGTACGAGAGATAGCTCACTAAGCTCTTATAGCTTATTCCCCAATAGTCTTTCTTTTGTAGGTTTACATACGATGGGATTGGGATAAGTTTCGAGTGCTGAGTGCGAGATAAAGATATGTATATTAGTGTTAGAATTAGTTGAGATCTTTATAGGTGATACATAAACACTCTTTGTAGAAAATATTCACATGTTAGGATTTAATATAATTTAATTTTTCCTACAGTTTTATAATGTTGGTATATCCTATCCTATTATTTGGTAGGGGATACTGATTCTCTACGGTTCTAAAGAACTGTGGGATATCGGATATCCATAGTTATTTATAATTATATATTATGTCATGTTACAATAAATTAATTACTTGAAAATCATTAATCTTAGTGATTTATTATTTAGAGTTTTGCAATCTCTGACTTGCAAGGCGGTTTTCATATCATGGGTGCACATATGTTATGGAAATTTTAGGTAATCCTACTAGGCCCCGTTTAGGGTCCTGATAGAGTTTACATATGGTACTGTATACGTGGTGATGTTGCATTAGCGAGGTTATTAGGAGATATGGACAAAAAGTACAGACATATGGGCTTGTTTGAGTAGGGATGGCTTAGTTAGTTCGGATTCTCTATCTTTCGACTTCTTAGCAGGGATGATGCCAAGTGATTTTTCGACTCGGCACTAAAGAGTAATCATCAACTTGGTATACCACAGAATAATGAGTGGTCATACGGTACGGCATTAAACGTGACTCGGCAAGAAAGTACTTGGCCTCGACAGGGGTTGGTTGGAATATAAGGATTTGTCGTACTAGCTCCTCTAGTCCTTAGGCTCAACTGTGGGTTAGAGGTTTTGTACCTTGATTCCTATCATTCGCTTCAAGTTGTTTTGGATTTGGGATCAAATCCGAATGGTGTTCGCTCATAAACTCTATAGTCCTCAGGTAGTTCCAACTTGTAGGCATTGTCACTGATTTTTTAGAGGACTCTGAAAGGTCTTTCTGCTCTTGTAGATAATTTGTTCTTCCTCTTATTAGGAACCATTCCATTGTAAGGTGTTGCCATACCAAGTCTCCTGGCTGAAATTGTTTGGCCAACCTACCCTTGGTCTTTTCTTACATTCTTCTAGCAGCTTGGTCGATGTGTTAAGTGACCTTATCATAGATGTACTGAAGAGATTGTGCTCTGGTCGAAGCGTCAGGGTCCTCTTGCGCGGGTGCTGGTACAAGGGCACGGTTGAGGGGTAACTTGGGATTGAATCCATAGACCACCTTAAAGGGAGTCTGCTTAGTGGTGTCATGTACGATTTGGTTATAGGCAAACTCGACTACTAGTAGGCAAACGTTCCAATCAGCTAAGTTCTTGTCTACTGCAGCTCGGAGCATTGACCCCAAAGTACGATTAACCACCTTTGTTTAGCTGTTAGTTTGGGGGTGACATAAGGTACTGAAGAGTAATTTAGTTCCTAGCTGACGCCATAAGGTTCTCTAGAAATGGCTTAAGAACTTTGGGTCTCTATCGGAGACTACACTTCTTGGTATGCCGTGTATCCATACAATCTCTAGTAAGAAAAGAGAAGCAATAGCCGAAGTGTCATTAGTTTTGGTATATGGCATGAAGTGTACCATCTTACTGAATCGATCCATGACGACCATTACAGAATATTTGCCTTAGGCAATTCACGGCAGTTTGAGAATAAAGTCCATACTCAATTCAGTTTACGACCTCATTGAAATAGGTAAGGGTATTGCTTTCCCTTGTTTGGCTCTGCACTTAGCCTTTTTGTACACAGCACAGCTTTCGAAAACTCGATGCACATCTCTTTGCTTTCTTGGCCAAAAGAATTGGCCATTCAATAATTCACAAGTCCTCTTCTCTCCAAAGTGTTCGGAGAGTCCTCTACTGTGGGCATCCTTGATTAATAATTCCCGTAGGGAACAAGTTGACATGCATAATTTCCCCCCTTAGATCAGGTAGTCATCCTCCACATAATACTTGTCCATTGTCCTCCCATCCACGCATCACGAAATTATTGGCCTAAAGTGTGGATCCTCGGAGTACTATTCTTTAATATTGGCAAAACCAAACAGCTTAGTTTGTAATTATGATGAAAGCGCATGTCTCCTTGAAAGAGCATTTATAACTACATTGCTCTTTCCCTAGTTGTGTTTAATTACAAAATTGGATCCCTTAAGGAATTCAACCCATCTCGCCTGTCGCTTTGACAACTTGGTTTGACTTTAGAGGTACCTCAGTGATTCATGGTCAATATATATGACAAATTCTTTCAGTAGTAAGTAATGTTGCCATACTTGCATTGCTTGGATCTATCACGACTCGAGGGGGCTAGTCGTGGCAGTTGCCATATACCTTACAAAGGATTGCAGATTGGATTTCCTTACAATCGACGACCCTTTTATATGATACACAAGGCTACAGCAACCACTAACTACCAAGAGTGTGCAAGCTTAAGCAATATCATTTCATGACAAATAAAAGTATTGTAAAAGCATAACACATAGTCTATTTACATAAAAGTTTACAAATACAGAGTCTGAAATGTGTCTGAAGTTGGACTATTATAAAATTACATATACAAATCTATAATAAGTCAAAAGTACTCTCCGTCCGCATCCAGCTCCCACACTGACCCCGTGTAGAAAACTAACCTCGAGTATGCGACGGCCCGACTCCACAAAGAGGTCGACCTGCGAAAGAAGATTATAAGAGTATAAGCTAACTAGCTTAGTGAGATATTTTCCCTCAACCATACAGCAATCAAGTTTATATAACAGTTAAGTTCAACCAAATGAATATATGAACAAGCAGTATGCCAAACAAATACATGCAGGTAACCAGGTATTGCATGCAACTCAGATTTAACGCCCTCCGAAGTCGGGGTTGGGGATTTATCGGTATAGTCAGATCCGGGTATCATATTAGAACTTATTTCGTAACGAAACTCCGTGTTTCATATTTAAAATGTAATGATACATCAACTACTATCCTTATTAAAATGAGTTCTACATATGATTATGAGTAGGTTCACGTAGCCTTCACTTACCCCTAAACGAAGGCCTCTGGACTCGACCCATAGCCAAGCGGTTGGCGCCTCTAACGACTAGTCATCTCGTGGGCAAGGGTAAGGTCATATCGCACATGTGCACTGTATGAAATCAATAACAATCAATAATCAACCCACGTATGGCCTCTCGCTACGTCCGTGTAATGTAACTGCCCGAAATTAGTTATGCAGTGCATGATTTATGCATGATCCAAGTTAACTTTTCTAATCAAATAAAAATTTAAGCCATATTTATGTAGTGATCATTCCAAGTCACAAACAATCATTCTAGTGAATCTACTATGCAACAAACATTACATTATTGAAATTTAAAGTAAATTCACCATCAACAACAATTATCATGCACAAGCATAACCCAACCCCATATACATTCATTTATAAATTATAATTTATATTCACTAATTACAAGCACAAACAAGTATGGAATCATAAAGAAAAACTCACTCGGCCATAGCTAGCTCAAGGCTCGTAGTAGTCGGTGGGTAGCTTAGAGTTGATATTAAAGTCACCTGAGAATAATGAACATTTTGTAAGTTTGGAATTTTAAAGCTAACTAGTATTGCAATTTGTAAGGTCTACTTCGCTTAGTTACGTGAAATTGTCGATTTGAGCTTTTTATCGAATCGCATGTAATTTTTTCATTTTAGCTCGGATTGTTATGAACTTATAGTCCATTTTGTTCATTTTCGAGCATATTTTCTTGTAATAAGGTTTATTTTGTTGTAATAAGGTTTATTTTGGACATTGTGACTCATAACGTAAATTGTGATATAAAAATATCACAAAAGTTATTATTTAAGTTTAAAAATTATAAAATATTGATTTTCATTTTTTCTTAACATATTTATGATTTAGTAATTATATAAATCATATATTTGATATTTTTATTATTTTGAGTATATTTTCCTATTTTTGAGATTTTTAACTTTATTATGATTATTATCATTATTATTACCTTTATTATTTTTACTATTCTCATTTTCTTATTTATTATTTCTCTTATGTACTTCACGATTATACACATATGTATATTCATATACTTATATATATATTATAATTTATTTTATTGAAAAATTTTTAATTACGGTATCATATATATATACATATACACCTTACATATTTACGAATTTAGGAAATATATTATATATGTTAATACATATTTGGTATACTACTTATATATATATTATACGTATTATATATGTATATGTATTTATTGAAAATAAACATACTCTTATATACATATTCATGTATTTGTATTTATTTATATATGTCTTACATGTGTACATACCTATAAATACATATACATATATTCGGCATATAAATACTTATATAGTATTTATCATAAAATATGTATACTATATTTTATATATATATTATGCTGTATATTACAATACCTATACTCTATATTATATATATATTTATATATCACATATTACTACTTATGAAAGTATACTATATATATATATATATATATATATATACGATTATATATGTATATATACTAAAGTAATTATATATGGATACACATATATATATTTTCGGTACAAAATATATATATGTACTATATTTATTTAATAAAATACATAATACTCATTATATGTATTCCTAAAAAAAATACATAACACATATTCTTATGTATAATATACCTATGTATATACATGTATACATACCTAGCCTTATACATACATACACTACTCAATTTATGTATTAGTGTACATATACATGTATTAACAATATTATATTTATAAGAAAATACTATATAAATACTATATTTATATATGTATATACTACATATTATACATCTATACTACTAAATAATTACTCACCTTTTTTTTTTTAATTTCTCTTCTTCTTTTCCATCTTCTTTCCTTCTTCTTTTCTTCTTTCTTTTTCCTTTTTTCTATTCTTCACGTTGTTGCTTCCAGGTTTTTCTTTTCTTTTCCTTTCGGTTTTGTTTGCTGAATGTTTCTAGATTTTTGTTTTCTTTTCCTTTTATTTCACGTGTATATTAGCTTAGATTATAAACTAAATCTTAGATAATTATTGCAATATTTTTGTTTGTTTAATTATCCAACACCTGGCAATATAATCCATCACATGGGCTGCTGGTTGGGGTTTTATTTTGCTGATTTTGGTTACGTTTTGTGCAGGATGTGAGATTGAAATGAGAAAGGGAAGAAAGAAAAGAGATAAATTGGAAACGGAAGAGAAGGAAAATGAAAATTATTAACAAATATATGTAATTTTTCGAATCATATAAATTATAATGATTCTCCTCGTAAATAAATTTTCAAATTTTTGTGAAATTTTATCAATTTAATTAGTACTCGTTACAAGTATAACTGTTACAAGTATAACTTTTACAAGTTATTGTGGCGATTTCGTTAAAATTTCGTGCGAATAGGCGATTTAGTCGAAAATTACATTTAACTATGATTTTATCACTATTGAGTAATATTTTACTATTTTATAGGTTTATGTTTATAATTTTAGGGTTTCGAGCAATTTAGGGTTCAATTTCGATTAATGGTGCATAAACTAGTTTTAGGGTTTTAGTAAGTGATTTAGGGTTTCGATTAATTCCTAAGGTTTTGTTATCAGTGTTATATTTGATTTATTAAACTTCGTAATCTTTTATTATTACTAGCCTTATCAACTTATTGTACAGTTTAGAACACTCGGACTTGAGTTAGGGTTTAACTACTGTTTTTCCTAGGGTTTACAGGATTAATGCTAAAAGTTCCTTGTCATACACGAAGTAGTTCAGTTGTAGTCCTTGAAGCTTCTCATTGTGGAAGACAATTGGTTAGCCTTCCTGCATCAGGACAATACCTATCCAACACCCGATGCGTCACATTCCAGCTCAAAAATTTTTTCGAAGTCAAATAGTACTAACACTAGGGTAGAGGTCAATATTTCTTTTATGTCGGTAAAACTCCTCTCCTCCTTTTCTCACCATCGGGAGTCAGTGTTTCTCTTTGTTAGCTCGGTAAGTAGCGCAGTGATGGTATTGAAATTCTTAATAAACCTTCTGCAAAACGAAGCCAGTCCATGGAAACTTCTTACGTTGGCACAAGTAGTAGGAGTGGGCCACTTGACAATTGCTTTGATCTTCTCATCATTGACTTGCAAGCCTCCTCTACTGACTATATACCCCAAGAATACCATCTCCTCCTAGCAGAAGCAGCATTTCTTTAAATTGCCGAATAGTCTTTAGGCACAAAGGATATTCAAGACTGCTTTGACATGTTCATAGTGACTTAGCATGTCGATACTGTAGACTAGGATGTTGTCAAAGTACACCACAATACACTTCCTGATGAGATGTCTTAACAAATGGTTCATAAGTCTCATGAAAGTGCTTAGGGCATTTGATAAGCTGAAAAGCATGACTATCCACTCGTAAAGTCCACGTCGAGTCTTGAACACAGTCTTTCACTTGTCTCTTGACCTTATGAGGCGTTGATAGTAGCTAAACTTGAGATCAATCTTGTTGAAAATCTTGGCTCCACTCAGTTCATCTGACATGTCTTCTAGCCTTAGGATCAGATACCTGTATTTGATTATGATTTTGTTTACGGCTTAGCTATCAACACACATCCGCTAGGTTCCTTCTTTGGCATTAGAAGTATAGGCACAACACAAAGGCGGAGACTCTCTCTCACATAAACTCTCTCCAGCAACTCATTGACTTAACGTTGAAGTTCAGAAGCCTACTTGGGATTCATCCGATAAGTTAGCTTATTCGATAGTGCAGCATCAAATACTAAGTCAATGCAGTGCTTTATGCCTCGAGTTGGGGACAACCCCTCAGGTAACTGTTTTAGGAACAAGTCGATATAGTCATCAAGCAACTCCTTGATTTCCTAGGGAAGCTCACCCCGCTCTTTCATTTCCAATAGTCACGTAACTAATAATAGGGTCGGCTTGTTAACATTGATGGCCTCTCGGAGCTTAACTCTACTCATCACTAGAGTCCTTTTCGATTCGTGAGCAAGTTTCATCCGCAACTTGTTAACTTCTCTCAGCAGCATCGAATTTAGTGTGATCTTTCGGTCATCTTTTTCGAACATATACATGTTCCTGTAGCCATCATGTGTAAGTCTCCTATCAAACAACCACGGCTTACCCAACAACACGTGGGAAGCGCACATAGGCAGTATGTCACAAAGGATCTGGTCAAAGTAATTCCCTATAGTGATCGGTTGTAGTATTTGCTAAGTGACATGTAATGCTCCTTTCTCACTCAACCAATGCAACTTGTATGGCTTGGGATGTGCAATAGTCGGTAGCTTCAGTTTGGAAACAAGATCAGCCAATGCTACATTGGTGCAACTTCCACTATCTACAATGAGAGCACACATTTGATCATTCACCTTACAGGTGGTATGAAATAAATTCTCTCTCTATTCTTCCTTTCATGAGGGTTCCACACTCATAGTATGTTGGACAACCATGAGTAACTGGTCTAAGTCCTCGGGAAACATGTCCTCCTTAATTAGTTCTTTTTCGATAAGAACCTCCTCCTCCTTGGGTTCCTTATTCGTACTCTCTATTGCTAACTTCGAGATGTTTCCCTTAATGATTATCGTCCTTCAGTTTAGGCACTGAGCAGCCATATGTCCGAACCCCTAGTACTTAAAGTACATGATCTAGCTTGTCTTCATGTTAGATTCTTGCCCCTTCTCATAAGTTCAAGTAGGCCTTTTTGCTTGGCTCTGACATCAACCCTTCTATTAAGCTTAGTGACTTGCTTGACCAATTTGGCTAGTCAGCATTTTGATCATTACTTAGCTTCTTCTTTACCTCTTTACTAGCTGGGCAATTGTCATGAACTGAGGACGGTCTAGTCGTGGCAGACGTCGTATACTGTATAAAGAACTCCTGATTGGTTACCCTTCTAATCAAGAACTTGTCACACAATAGACAATGCTCTACAACATAATAGCTTCCCAGAAACATGCAGATTCAAAGGATATCATCACATAACATATTTATATAACATTTAAACTACAAGGTTTACAATCAGTAGTAATTTAGTACATTTAGGTCTATATTATTAAGAAAACAAAGGTACATAAGTAAAAGTCTACATAATCAGTTCTCTCAACACACTGAATGACCTGCTCTTGCCTAGGTCCCTAACTTAACGTCTAGCATTCCCCAGTTAGCCTCAACGAATAAACCATCCTACAGCAAAAGTTTAAGGGGGTGTAAGTCTAAGCTTAGTGAGTAAAACCCTTAGCTACACCACAAGTAAGTTATAAATACATTATATTCATGCATATGAATGAATGAATAAATAGAATGTTAAACAATACGTATAGTTAACTAGTTAGTATACGCAACTCAAATTTAATGCCTTCTGAAGTCAGGGTTGGAGTATATACGACACCAGTCAAATCTGGGTATTATACTAGAACTTACTTTACTACGGAACTCTACGTTCCGTATTTAAATCAAATAAGTTCTTTATTTTCATAAAAACCAAGTTCTAGTATAATCGTGAGTGGGCCCCTACAATCTACACTTGCCCCTAAACGCAGGTCTTTGGACTCGACCCTTAGCCAGATAGTTGGTACCTCTAACGCCTAGTATTCTTGCGGGTTAGGATAAAGTCATTTTGTACGAGTGCACCATATAAAACCAATAAATTTATAATAATAACCCTTGAATGGTCTCTCTCTACCTCTATGTGATGTAACGGCCATAATTATGTCTATGTAATGTATGTTGATGTGTGTATTGGTTTCTTCTTATGAGCTAAGTATGGTTAAGTCCAATTATGATGTGACCATCCAATAACACATACAATCATTATCTATACTACCATGCAATAAAGAAATTATTATTTGTACTTAAGGTAAATTCACAATTCAGTACATAATAATATACACAAACATTTCCTGACCCCACTTAACAATCAATTAATAATATCATTTAAGTTTACTATCTACAATCACATATAAGCATGGAATCATAGGATAAATACTCACTCGTTCATGATGACTTGCTCGAATCGTAATAATCAATTGGAAGATCCTCACCTACTTCGAGATCACCTGATCATTACAATATAATGATGATAGTAAGCAATTGAATTAACTAGTGATTCTAGATATCTATTTACCTAATTCTACTTAGATTACTATCAATTTTTATCCGATTAGACTTTATCATTAATCATATGTAACTTTTTCATTCTATTTCTGATATTTACAAACTTATAGTCATTTTTCATCTTTTTTGGATATACGTTTATACGGTAATGTCTGTTTTGGACGTTAAAACCTGTGTTTTACGATATAGACTAAATTTATTGAAATGTTAACCATTGAAGCTTAAATATTCTTATTGGCTAGTTTTATGTTCTATTTTAGTAGTTAATAATTTCATTAACCATTAAATTCTTACACTTAGATGATCTTATAGTTTATTATTTTAGAGGCTTATGTTATCTCTTTTATCATTAATTGCTTATATTATGGCTTATGTCATTAATCGCTTATGTCATAATTTGCTTACATTATCCATTATATATGTATACTTATTCTTATGTATTCATATACTTTACACATATGTTATGTATATACTTATATTTCTAATATACTAATATGTATACTTATGTACTTATATGTGTACTAGTACATATACCCGTATATACATACAGTCACATACATATTTTTATATGTATTTTCGTATACCTAATGTTCCTCTTAAGAAAGCTTCACAAATTTCATATTTTTACACTTCAAGAGCTTATTTAGCAAGGTATATGTATGTATAGTTAGTATATACCTTATTTTAGGTTATGTACATAAATGATACTTATGTATAAGAGTCTTCATACATATATTTATCAAGTGTATTCCTATGTTCACATGCTCAAGTATATATATACATGTGTTCTTTTTCCATTTACTAAGGATTTCCTACACTTCTAAGCATGAATATAGAGCTTCCACTTTCAACAACACATATGCACATATCACATAAGCTTCTTACTCTAATCTAACCTATTCATCTGACTACTAAATAATATGGAAAGATACATAATAACATACCTTTTTCTTCTTGACTTATGATTGTAGGAATTGTGAAAGTGAAGTGAGAAAGTGTGGAAATAAGGGAGCAAGGGGTTATGGTTTGGTAAAGAGGAGAAAAGAGTTTTATTTATGTTGTTTTGTGTTTTAAAAGAATGAACATAAGTAGGGTTTATGGTGGGAGGAAGTAGGTGACAAAGGAGAGGTAGAATTGGAAAAAAAAAATTAGGTAGAAAGTTAAAGAAAAGGAAGGAATTCTCTAGATGACAATGACATTTTGTTGACTTTTCAATATGTTGACTTAGTCAATCTTTGACTTAGTCAACTCCTTAAGTTTACATGTAATCTAAGTGTACATAATGAAGTAATTAGGGAAAATTAGGAAGAAAATTAAGGAAATGAAAAGAAATATGAGATTTATTGAAATGATTAGTAAGAATAGGTAATGAGATCTTCCTTTAGACATTTATATCCTGTATACATCATTTGGTAAGCTATTTAATGTAACTATCATGAAAAATATCATTTAGGGTACTAATACCTACTATATATAGTATAATCATCAACTGAGCTCTTAACTCTATATAATACTAACCTAGTTATATAATTAGAAGATGGATGTGATTTATAATGTAATATCCTAGTTTCTAAAGGATTACATTAGTATTATATGTATTTAGGAATGATTGAAAGTTATCTTTGATCTTTTACTAATGATTTGGCAAGAGATTAAGGATATATTATCACTTAAGGTTTTATAGTAAGTTATGATGAATTAGTACTTTTATATCCTTAAAGTTATAGTTTTAAGGTTTTTATTACTTTCGGATGAAATCTTTAGTGTTTAGATATATTTAGGGTATAAAAGTTTTATACGCGATTGAATCTTCGGTTATTATTTTAGGGTTTTTATCTTAACTAGCTTTGTCAACTCTTAGGAATATTTAATACACTTGAGTCTATTTCAAATGTTAGGTAAAAAAATTTAGGGGTTTACAGCAATCCTAACAACTTAATCCATTGTATCTAGTTGTTGGAGCTCTACAATGTCTCAGATGTCTCCTCTCAATTTAGTAATAAATCTTGAAACTGTTCGGGCTAGTGGTTCCTCCACTTCGCATCGTATCATAAGCATTTGGAATTCTTGAACATACTCATCAATAGTTCGGCCTCCTTGTCTCAACTCTTGAAGCCGAGTGAAAGTATCTTAGAGATATGTTTCCGACACGAATCTATTTCTGAGCACTCTCTTCATCTTGGGCTAGGTGTTAATCTTTCGGTACCCTTCTCTTCTTCTCATGGCCTAAAAATTCTTTCACCAGATGATGGCATATCCAAAGAATTCAACAACAGCAGTCCTCACTTTCTCATAATCCTCATATTGATAGTAATCAAACATATGTTCTACCTTCTCTTCCTAATCTAGATACTCGTCAGCATTCCCAAATCCATTAAAACTCGGAATCCGAAGCTTCACATAGTCGGATGATTTGGGGACTTGTACACGCTCCTCTTCAAAATACTCTTCTTCCTCGTCATCAAGCTCTCTCAGATCTATCCTTCGCCTTACTCGTATGCCAAATCCTCTACCTCGAGCTGGTTAAGCTGGGTTCTAACCTCTAATAGGCTGAGCAGCTTGTGGAGTGTTTTGCTCAGCCTTAGTGGGTAGGTAAGATAGTGCATGAACAGCACGAGTTAGATCTATTAAGAGATTAGTTACCTTGTCAAGCCTCTCATCTGTGCTTTTAGGGGTTCCCTAAGACTGTCATCCATGGTGAACAGCTTCACTATCATCACTAGTACTAACATTCATATTTGGGTCTATTATTTTTCCTCACAAATTTAAAATTCAAACAAACATTTCAAAAAGTGAACTGCCAATAACACAGCGTTCAAATGAACACAGTAACTTGCTTTATTTCTCACACACAAAATAGAGTATAATAGTACTCAAGAAGAACTAACTATAACTCACACAAAACCTACACTTTGATACCAAGATGTTGTGAACCATAACCAAGAACAAATAAGGCCAGTCGCTAGATGTGTCCAAACTTGCAGAAAACTTGAAAAGGATCAATGAGGAATGATGTGAAAGGGTAAAAATGACGAATGAAACAGTAAGCAAAACCCACGAATAACTCTAGTGGATATGACGCACCAATGGAACTTCTGACGACTCATGGTCACAATTCGATATGATGCACAAATTGGTCTAATGAGGCTACTCGCCACCTAATCTTGCTTAAGGAAAATGATAAGAGTGATACCGAGAGTAAATAAACAATGTTTATGCAAGGAAGAAAGTATTCAAGCGTATTGAAGGTAATATGATCTATTACAACTACAAGTATAAGGGTATTTATACCCGTAAGTTAGGACAACTTGCTTAAAATGGAAAAGACAGTAAGGACATTTCCTAAAGAAGCAATGTACATGATATAAAAAGGTAAAAATAAATATATAAGAAAAATAATCATTGGTGTTACAAATTCTACATATTATACTGTATACGTGGCGATGTTGCATTAGCGATGTTGTTAGGAGATGTGGATAAAAAGTATGAATAGATGGGATTGTCTAAGTAGGGATGGCTTAGTCAGTTCGGATTCTTTATCTTTCGGCTTCTCAATAAAGATGATGCCGAGTGATTGGTCGGCTCGGCACTAGAGGGTAATCATCAACTCGGCATACCACAGAATAATGGGCGGTTATATGACATGGCATTAAAGGTGACTCGGCAAGGAAGTACTTGGTTTCGGTAGGGGTTGGTTAGAACATAAAGATTCATTGTGCTAGCCCCCCTAGTCCTCGAGCTCGATTGTGGATCAAAGGTCTCGTAACTTAATTCCCATCAATACATCTACACCCATGTCTTCTCGAAAAGATGCCTAAGTCTATTCAGCACCTCTACTTGGTGACCTCCATCTTGACCATTCCATTTGTTTATTTCCATTAGAAGTGTCTTTAGTGACCTATTGCCACATGTCCAATTCCATATGAAAGGATTCTGCTCTACAAATCATTGATTTATTTGATTTTTCATTTTTACCTCTTTAATATTCCTTGTACATTACTTCTTTTAAGTAATACCCTTTCTGTTTTTTCCATTTTAAGTAGGATGCCCTAACATTTTGGGTATAAATACCGTTGTAATATGTAACTGCAATAATCATCCATCTAATATTGAATATACTTCCCTTCATGAGCTTAGTATACTTACTTTCCTCTTCTTACTCTTATCTTAACCCTTAAGCAAGGCTAGGTAGTGAGTGAACTCATCAAGCTGCTCATGTGTCACATTAAGTTAGCTTTGTGAATCCGTGGAGTTTCCTTGATGCGTCATATCCTTGGAATTGTTTATGGTTTTGCTTGTTAATTTAGTTTACTTGTTTCCCATTTTTGCATTTCATTACCCTTTATTTCAAGCTTTTTGCAAACTTAGACCCACCCTGATATTGTCTCCCTTATCAGCTTTTCATGAGGTGTATTAAAGCTCTTCATCTACTTTAATGCACAGCAAGAATTGCTTAGTGAGCTAGAGACTACTTGGCCCGCCGTACTTGTTTCCAATTGTAGACAACTATACTTATTGTAAGGAAAAACTTGAATCAACTTTGTTGTGGAACAACTCACATAGGCCATTGTTGATATGCTATTGTTCAAGTAAGAAATCGTACGGGCTAGTTAAAAGGAACTTAGACTTGCGACTTGAATTAATGGAACTCAGTGCATAAACTACCTAGTCGAACTTTAAGCAAACTTAGATACAGCATTTGTAGATAGCTTAGGATTGTTGAATTACTTAGCCATGTATACTTTTAGGTGAGCTCGATTGAATTTTAGCTTGGCAATTTCTTTAAGAATACAATGTGCATTGTGCAACTGGGCAAGGAAGGAGAAACTTGGGTCGCGAAGTAGGGAGGTCAAATCAGCTAATGTTAAAATCAAATCTATATAGAGCTTGATGTCACAACATTGCTCGACTTTGTATTAAGCTGTAAAGTTCAAACCGTAGCTTGGCACTAACATTGTCGAAAGCTTAGACGATTGGCCTTGCATGGAGTTACTATCAGAGCTTGAATTGTGAGTAGTAGCTCGACATAGCTTCAAAGGAAACTCAAATGGAGTTTGGCACAATCATCATATTCACACCATTTGCAATTTGTAGCAACTTCGTAAAGCAATCATTTCTTCATCGGAATTAACATACCTCTTCAATGGTGATGTGTCTTCTGGGTTATACACATGGAAATGCACCACAACGATTGAGAACTAGAAGAAAATAAAAGGGTTTAGTGAATTTGGACAACTACCAATTAATATGACGCACTAATTGATCCTACTCGGCATACAATTTACTTGATGTGATTTATCAATTTGAATGATTAAGTTACTCGTCACTACTTCTTACTAAAAGGAATGGATAAGAGTTAAGATAGAATAAGAACACTTGGGTTACTGATAAGTGTGTATTGTACATACTTTTTCCACTTTAAAATCCTATAACTTTTGTGTAATTTATGGTGGTTTTCATGAATCGTTAGCATATAAATTATAAATTACACATGCAATGGGTCAACATAGTAAAATATTTAAAAATGATCAAATGAGGATTTAAATGTCATCAAATTATGCTCATATATTTTTATTCTTAGTAAATGTCATTTTCCTCGTAACTAATTTGTATACTTATACTAGGAAAAGTGCATGGGACTGAAAAATATATACACAGTTTGTTACAAGTACAAGAATATATGAGAAGCAGAATCCAAGTTGGGACCAGTGGTCTAAACTCAACACATAGTACGTGAGAGACGGATTGAAGACGTCATATTTTCTGAGTTTCACAAGGATGTTCTCGGTTCTAAATTGCAAAGAAGCAATTTCCAAATGCATTATTTTTGTGGACAAAGCCCACTTACCTTATGCCCATTACATTTCCCATGAAAATGAAATCTAAAAACTTGGAGCTTTTTCCCTCACCAATCATCGCAGTTTCAACATCATATTTTATATTTCATTTCACCGAGAGGGGCTCACAACAATTTTCTTTTGTTCATTTTCAGTTGGGTAGCTCACCATGACCCTAGAACACCTAATCCTTTTATCCATTTGTGTTTGCTTTTTACGCCTGTGAAGTGGATTGCATCAGCACGAGATTCAAGAATCAATTTGCATTCATAATGGGCAAGTGGGCTGATGTGGCCCAAATCCATAGCCGAAACGAAGACAACACCTGGAGCTCTTAGAGAATGGGATATGTATAAATTCTCTTTTCCGTTCCACATAGAAGGGAGACCCTAATTTTCTCCATGGCCGCAAACAGAGAAAGTGAGAGAGAAGAGACTCCGAGTGTTTTAGGGCGTTCATCGCCCAGCAGCTTTGGCTCCGTTTTTATTTTTATTTTCTTTCCTTAGTATAGGTTGATGGAGACCAATCAAGGAACAAGCAGGGATATCATTTAGTGTAAGGGTTAGGAGTCCGGAACTACCAAACAAGGTTATTCCAGTTCTTTTGTATTATTCTTGTTATAAATGTTATTTTATCTCTTGTTTCTTTTGTAATGATCAAGATTTCGAGTCAATGTTGGGTTGGATTGTTTAATGGTGGTATTGGTTATTTCCATTCATGTTGATATGTAGTGAATTGTCAATTTTATTCATGGAGTTTGTGTTTCTATATAGGAACATCAAATAGATTAGGATAATGTAATATGTACATTTATTCTAATAGTTTTCATGAGTGACTGATGTAGATTAGGAATTGATGTCTTATAATTCAATTAGGGCTTAGTTTAATAGTCGATTAGTAACTCGCTTGCAATATGAAATGATGGAATAATATAACTGCTATGCCATTAGATAATTTGATTATTGGTTCTTAATCATATTCTTTTAAGATGTTGGATATATGAGTTAATTGATGTAAGGTAGTTATTAGTTTTAGTTTAGTAAAAACAGAAACATTAATGGTTTATTTCAATAAAAACTTATATTTTGTTGGTTCTCTTAGCTATAAATAAGACTAATATGGCTAAGAGCTAGCACATCATTCCTTGTGGAGTACAACCTTGACTCACTAACTATACTAATTGCATGACTCAGTACACTGGCCAATTTTTAGTAACTTTAAATTGATTTTATAAAACCATACAATTATTGTGAATTTTCAAGTATAAGTAAAAGCAAGTTAGTTGCTCAAGAAAGAAACTGGTAATATTTAATGATGTAAAATTGATATGTCTACATACAAGTAAATGGGGTTTATATACTAGCCCCATTAAGATTACAAGGTATACATGAAAAAGACAAAATAGTAATCTACAAATAGAATACATAAAATATATTAAAAAAGGTAAAAGGGACAAAAAATATTCTATACGGAAAGAGTAAAGAATCCTTGGAATATCATGCTAGAAAACATGTGTCAAGGGGTGGTTGGAGGCTTGCAGTGTGGTCAAGTAAGCTGTAACAAATGTTAAGGCTACTTGGTAGTTGTAGGATCCTACTTGGACGAAGTTAGAAGCCAAAAAACATGTGTCAAGGGGTGGTTGGAGGCTTGTAGTGTGGTCAGCTAAGTTGTAACAAATGTTAAGGTTACTTGGTAGTTATAAGATCCTGCTTGGATGAAGTTGAAGGGTATCATCAGTCAAAGCTAACTTGGTTGGGTTTAGGTCAGAGCTCGGGTTATGAGGAACACTCTAATCCTTTCTTGGTCGAATGTCTCAATAGCTTGGCTTGGCTAAAGGTTTGATGTTAGTTGGCTCGAGGCTTGTCTAGATCATGGCATGAGCTTGATAATAGTAATGATTGCTAGGTTGGTCAGCATGCACATTAAGCAAGTTGGCATGATTGCTTGGTAGCTTGGGAAATGTGCTGGAGCTTATAAGAGCTCGGTGTTCGGGTTGGTAGTAGTATAGAAGATGAAGATCAGAATAGGAATTCTCATTCTGAATGGGGTTTCGAGCTAGTATTCTTTCTATAAGTCATTGTAGTCCTTTAACTCAGCTACACATAATTGGTTCAGGGGGTTGATTCCTATCATTTACTTAAGGGTCTAAAAAATTTGTCCTCAAATCCAAGGTGATTTCATGTTCTTATCCTATCTTGGCATCTACTGGGCTTTCTTTTTGTCGATAGGGAATCAGGTCGGATATATTAAAAGCAGAAGAAACACCATAGTTGTCGGGTAATTCAATCTGGCAGGCGTTATGGTTGATCTTCTTTAAGACTTTGAATGGACCACCAACTTATAGAGATAGCTTGCTCTGTCTCAGGTGGGGAAATTGTTCTTGGCTAGGGTGAATCATACTAAGTGTCCTAGTCTAAAAGAAACAATTTGGCGAGTACAACTACCGAACTCTTATTGTCTCTTATTGAACTTAGTGATCTTCCTTACCATGAACTAATGTAGTTCTTGTAATTCTTGGGCTTGAGCGACTCCAGATTGACTCTCTTTAGTAGCTATAGGAGTACTGATCAAATCTAAGGAAATAGTGGGATTAAGGCTATAGACGACCTTAAATGGGGTATTCTTAGTAGTCTTGTGGATAGTTTGATTATATGCGAACTCCATAACTGACAAACATAGATCCTAATCTTTTAATTTCTTTCCTATGATAGCTTATAGTAGATTTCCTATCATTCTATTCACCACTTCAATTTGGCCATTAGTTTAAGAGTAGCTACTAGAGCTAAACACAAGTTTAGTTCCTAATCTTCTCCAAAAAATTCCAAAAATAGCTTAAGAATTTTGTGTCTTGATCTAAAACAATAATCTTTAGCACTCCATGTAGTTGAACAACTTCCTATAAAAACAAGTCAGTAATATATTGTTAGTTCGATGGCACGGTATGAAGTGTGCCATTTTGTTGAAGCGGTTTACTATAACAAAGATTGAATCTTTTCCTCTAGATGTCCAAGGCAACCGTAAGGCAAAGTCGATGCTAAAGTCAGCCTAAGGCAAGATTGGTATAGGTAAATGCATATACTCTCCATATGACTCTCTCTTTCCCTTAGCCCTCTTGTACACTTCATAACTACTAACCACTTTATGGACATCCTTGGCCTAACCAAGCTGATAAAGGTCCTCTTTCAATAGGTCAACTATCTTGGTTTCTTTAAAATGACCAAATAATCCACTACTATGAGCTTCTTTCACCAACAGCTTACGTGTAGAACAACTTGGTATACACAGCCTTTTTTCTCTGAATAGATAGCTATCCTTGATATAATATCCTTTGGTAGCAACTTTTTCTCTACATTATTCAAGAATAGGGCCAACATTAGGGTCACAAGCATACTGCTCGGTGATAAACGAAAATCCCAGTAATTTTATCTATAGGGTGGTCTGCAAGGTTTGTCAATGTGACAGGACATCAATGACTACGTTAGCACTACCCTTTTTGTGTCAAATCATATAGGAAAAACCTTCCATAAATTTTCGCCACTTAGCTTACCTTTTTGAAAGTTTGTTCCGACTTCTGAGATGCTTTAATGACTCGTGGTCAGTGTAAATTATAAAGTCTCATTGTAATAAAAAGTGTTGCCGGATAGTAAGAGCTTGAAAAAGGGAGTACAACTCTTTTTCATACATGAAATAGTTTAGTGCAGCATCACTTAGCTTCTCATTGTGGTTGGCAACTGGCCATGTTCTTGCATCAAGATGATTCCAAGTCTAATGCTCGAAGTATTGCATTACAATTCAAATGGCTTGTTAAAATCTAGTAGGGATAAGACTAGGGTAGTAGTGAGCTTCTCTTTGATCTCCTTGAAGCTCTATTTAGCTTGATCATTCCATAAGAATCCATTATTCTTCTTTGTTAGTTTAGTCAATGAGGCTGCAATTGTATTGAAGTTTTTAATGAATCTTCCATAGAAAGAAGCAAGTCCATGAAACCTTCGTGCTTTAGTGACATTCTTCAACATTGGCCACTCTAAGACAGCTTAGACCTTTTCTTCATCTACTTAGATTCCTTCTCCAGATACTACATACCTAAGAAAGACAACTTCACTTCAACAAAACATACATTTCTTTAGGTTTCCATATAACTTTTGAACTCATAAAATGTCAAAAATAGCTTAGAGATGTTGAACATAGCTATTCAAGTTAGCACTGTACACCAATATGTCGTCAAAGTACATAACCACATATCTTCCAATTAGCGGACACATCACATGTTTCATAAGTCTCATAAATGTGCTTGATGCATTTGTAAGTTCAAATGGCATAACCAACCATTCATAGAGACCATGCCTTGTCTTAAAAGCAATCTTCCATTCATTACTAGGCCTTATTCGAATTTAGTGGTAGCCACTTCACAAATCAATCTTTGTGAATATTGGAGCACCACATAACTCATCTAACATGTCATTGAGCTTCGATACAAGATATCTATACTTGATAGTAATTCGGTTGATTGCTTAACTGTCAATGTGTATGCGCTACGAACCATCCTTCTTTAAGACTAACAAGGTAGCTATAGCATAAGGACTTATGCTCTCCCTCATGTATCCTTATTCTATTAACTCATCCACTTACCTTTCAACTTGACATCTTACTTATGATTCATTCGGTAGGTAGGTCATTTTAGCAGGGCTATACTTAGTTGTAGATCAATACAATGTTCAATGCCTCAGACTAGGGGTAGTCCCTTAGGTAACTCTTCAAGGAACAAGTCAGAAAATTCATTAATTAATCTTTGGATCTCATCAAGATCATCTTCTAGATTTCTTATCTCTAACAATCTTCCGATCAATAAAAACATAAGCTTATTGGGCTTCTCAATAGCTTAGAGCTCCTTTTCACTCATCACTAAGGCTTTCTTCTTGTTAGCTTGGGTGAGTTGGTTATTGTTGTTGTATGGTTTTCGAATGATTTCTTTCCTACGAAGCGCAAAGAACTGAAGGTACCAGGGCCAGTCCAATACGACCACTCCGATGCCTAAGTCAATTAATGAATATTAGAGAAGGTAAGGTAAGTAGTTGTGTGTTGTTAGATAGTTCTTACAATACTTCTTCTTTGTATTTATGGGAGAAAATTGAGTGTTTGAAACAGTAGTTAATTGCATGATTATTGGGATACGTAGAGATTTCTTGATTAAGTACATCCCTGAAATGTAAGAATAATAGGTAGTTATGTAATATAATCATGTTAAGTGATAACTGTTCGAGCCACTTTTCTTAAGTTCAAATCAGATACGGATCTATGTTAGTTGGCATTTGCTAAGAAGTGAGTTATTTTGCATGACAGCAGCTGGGTGGTTGAGTGAATGTAACAGATAAAATCCGACTATCAACATTTGCTACCCCCCCCCTCTTCTAACTCTCGTGGTCAAAAGGAATAGTTTAATATTCTTTGTGGGGTTAAGTGGAGAACTATTTCCCAAATGTTGAGTAATGTAGGAATTTCCTTAATTTTCGTTTAAAAGGGTAAATTGTATGCCATTCAAAAAGTTACAACTTTTCAATTTTCCCGCTTGTTAGAAAACCAAGTAGTAAAATGTACGACAACTGTCACCTTAGCCATAATCACACCGCAAGCCTAATAACAGTTAGAGCCTCAATAACTGTTAGATCTTTGTCTCGAAACACATGTCAATAATCTAGGTCATCATCTAATCAACACATCATTACCATTAGAAACGTATTGTGGTTATGAGGGTAAATCATTCATATTTAAGAAATTTTCCAACACTGAAAATAGATTTTACTTCCATTTTCATTTGCATTCATAAGCTTTCACTCATTTTTGACATTTCGTCTAACCTTCAAGAAGTTCTGTAACATTTATTATAGTCAAAATCAAGTATGGTTCAAAACATAATCTGTTAACTTGTTCTTTCATATTCTGAAGCAACTGAGACCGAGGCTACTTCTCCCCTCCAAAAAAGGAGCAAGACGGCATGTTCTTCAAGTAGTTCGATTGATAGTGTAGTAGAGTACTGGGACAAACTTAGTCAAATTAATTCTCTCACAGTGGATACCTATTTAGATGACAAAGAAGGAAGATCTGTGGCTAGGTATCTGTATAATAATGCGATATATTTAAGTGATTCAGTAGATGGAGTGACCAATGTTACTAATAGAGTTCTTGTGTTGAAATATAACAAATACTGGCAAGATCTTCCAGAGACATCGAATCTTAGGAGGTCGAGAGAGGAGGAAAGGGTGTGTTCTCTAAGGGAGCGCGAGTTTTACATCTACCTAAATTATCTCGACTTTGGACTGCGCTTCCCATTCTTGGCTTTTGTCAAGTAGTTTTTCAACTATTTCCGAGTTGCGTCAAGTATGTTCTCACCAAACACTTATCGACTTCTTTCAGCTTTTGAGATTGTTTACGAAGAGGCGATGCCTCAATTATTTAAGTACTTCTTTACAATAGGGAGGTAACTCGATGGCTGGTACTTTCCGACTGCTAGTCATGAGTAGAAATTTATGAATGGATTGGAGTCCAATATCCATAAGTGGTATGATAAGTTTGTGTTTATCATTTCGGATAAAGAATTGGATTTTTAGACCCAATAGACTAAACCTATCTGCACTAAGGATATTGAATGATGCCAAATGATGTTGCCACGACAAAAAAGATACAAGAAAGAAGAAAGAACAAAATGTTTCTCTAGGATGCTGAGAGGATAAAAAGGCGATATGAGAACGGAGAGCCAATTTTTTCCGAAAAGGAAGGTATGCTATTGAATTACTGCGGTGCTAAGTAGAGCTATGAGAGGAAGGTCGTTCTCATGACTTAGGGGAAGAATAGTTACCTTTGAGCCTTGCTTGGCATAGAAAATGTAAGTCTTTATTCCTTGCTTTATTATTGATGTATCTACTTTGTATTATAGATATAGGCGCTAGTGATGTAAACCCTACCAAATTGTTAACTCAAGTGAAGGCGAAAAAGTCTAAAGTTGACAAACGAGTAAGCACCACAATAGTTGTTAATCAGCTACTGCTCAAAAGTAAGCTGCTCAAGAGAAAGTGGTGAAGCAAGCAGTAGCCTCAAGAAAGGCATCCCACCCTACTAACAAACGTTAAGGGAGTGATAAGCCTAGGCTAGTTAAGGCCATATAAGTTGAAGCAATCCCACCCCCAGTAAACATTCCTTCAGTTGAGGAGCCAAGAGATTATAGCCAAGAAATTGGCGTTGGTAATGGAGAAGAAGTTGCTCGCCATGAAGCTGCTAAGGGACCGTTGGTTCATGCGAATGTTATGCCAAGTTCCAATAAGAAAAGTGGTAAGGAGCTTAGCAACCAACTTCCTCTTAAGAAGTCCAAGACCTTGGATGAGAGGACAAAGGAGGTAATGAGACATAAAGCTCTCAGCATCAACAGCGTTGAATTCGTCCTTAATAATGAGTTGGGCAAGTGCTTTGTTTCGCTCTAGGGCCAAAACATTTTCTGCACCAACTTGGCGCTGGGCAATAAGACCAAATCCCTAGTCTTAATGGAAGCTATTATTCTTCCCAAAGATAAGGAAATTGTAAAAAACAACGTCGAGAGAGTTGGCAATTGTAATAAGGAGCACATCGCAGCCAAATTGTATATTGTAAGTATTAATTGAATCATTTCAATTGTTGCACATATCCTGTTTATTTACAGATTAGCAACTACATTCTTACAGCATTAGATGAAGCCGACAAAGAGATGAAAAAGGAAATAATAATAATATTTTGTTATATTTTGCCAAGTGGTCTAGCAAATTCATCATTTCGTCTTGTTTGCTTACTACAGAAAATTGAGGGTGCATATAATTCCTCAAAGGCTCAACCTGTGGTTGTTGAGAATGTAAGAATCAGGGATGAGATGGAGGCTAGAAAATATTAGGATGAACTTGTTACTGAGAAATTGGCACACTCTTTAGCTGTTGATGAAGTCTCAAGCCTTAAGGCTAAGGTTGATGAGCAATATAAGGAGGCCAAAGACTTGAAGGAGGAGCTACATAAAAAGAAGGAAGAGTGCTAGGGTTTAGGCTAAACACTTAGCTCAATAAGTGACGAGGAAGATAGGCTCAGGATACAAATAAAGGGACTAAAGACCAACAACTTTAGACTATAAAACCATTTTGCCAAATTAGAGGAGGTAGCAAGGAAAGGGCCCTCTATTGAAGAGGCACTTGAAATCATGACACCAAGTTGATAGTATGAGAGATAATTAAGAAAAAAGTTATTGGAGGGGGTTCAAGCAGAAGAAATTCTTAAGTTTCACCTTAACTATGATCTTTTATGCTTGGACTTTGATGATAAAGTCAGTAGCTATGACGAAGAAGCCAACAAAGATTTAGGTGTTGAGATCAATATGCAAGGTGATAATGAGGCTCATGCCAAAGATCCTAGAGATGACGAAGATCATCTATCTAAGGAAATCCCCTATGTACGCAAAGAAAAATCTACTTGTTTCAAAACCCCAAGCACGAAAAAGGAGATATGCTCCAATAAGGCTCCAACTTCTAATCAAGAGAATGTCTCTACTTAGTTTGAGAATAAATCATAAGATTGTTTCCCTTGTAATTAGTTTGTTATCTTTTGAATGGACACTATTCGGCCGAGTGGTCAAAAATTTACCATTGTATTTGTTATTAATCTTATGCACATTTCCTCATACGTAATTTAGTAATTTTAGCACATTTTATTTCGCGCGCTTTATTGATTCCTAATATGTTTTATTTCATACGCCATATTTTCTTGACATGTTTTATTTCACATGCCCTATTTTCTTGGTATGTTTTATTTTATACACCTAATTTGGGTGTCTTTTTAGAGACATTGTCCATTAGTCATTTGAGACGTAAACTAGTCGTCTTAATTGAGTCACGAGATCACCTCTATGAACTAATACACTCATTTGACTTTTCAACTAATTTATAATGTTCGCTAACCACGATAGGTTGAACTTATTAAATACTAGTTTATCTACCATACAGTTTGAACACGATAATAATTCATTGTTCATAAAAAGATCAGGAAAAGAAATAAGACAAATGGAAATGCTTCATAACATCAAAGGAATTAATTAAAATAAAGTTTCAGGTTCTTGATATTCATACACAAGGGATGACTGTTCCATCTAACCTTTCTAGTCGATAGCCCCCTTTGCCAACGACTTTTCAAACCTTAACAAGATCCTCCCAATTAGTGCTAAGCTTTCCTTGCTTCTTTTGAGTGCCAGTCGCTTCTAATTTCCAGTAAATGAACTCTCTAGGTTGAAAAACCTTATACTTCATCTTTTGATTATATATCTGGTTACCCTATGTTGATACGCTACAACTTTTGCTCTTGCAACATCTCTATTTTCATCAATTGTATCCAAATTAGCCGTCAAACCAACATAATTGATCATCACATCAAAATTTTGTATGCATAGATTTGGCAGGTGCAACTCATTCGGTAACACTACTTCCATATCATACACCAATCTAAAGGGTGTTTCTACTATTGTGGTTTTGTGGGTAGTCCAGTATCCCCATAAAATATCTTGTAATTCGTTAGCCTATTGTCTTTTGGCTTAATTAACCTTCCTACTTAAGCCGTGTAGGATGATTTTGTTTACGACTTCCACTTGCCCATTAGGTTGAAGGTAAGCTACGAACGTATAATTTAGGCGAATGCCGTATTTCTCACAAAATACTCAAAATTTGTTATTGTCAAATTGTGGTCCATTGTCCGTGATTATCATAAATGGAACTTCGAATCTCGTTAAAATGCAATTGAAAATAAAGGCTTCAACCTTTTGTTCGGTGATCCTTGCCAATGCTTCTACCTTTGCCTACTTTGTGAAATAATCCACAGCAACAATGATGAATCGTCGCTGGGTTGTAGACTTTAAAAATGGTCTGAGTATGTCTAATCCCCATTGGGTAAAGGGCTAAGAACTAGTTAAGTATTACAATTTAATAGGGGGCACATGACTCGATGCCTCATGCTTTTGGCACTTTGAATAATGCCGAATAGCAGTTCTTATATCATCTTTCATTGTTGGCCAATAATAACCAAGTTGCAGTGCACAAGTATATAATGTTTATGCTTTCACATAGTTGCTGTATATACCGCCATGTAGCTCGGATAACACCTGTCGCGTATCTTCAGGAGGAAGGCATCAAAGATAAGGTTGGGAAAAGTTGTGCTTGTACAATTGATTATTTATTAGTATGTAATTTATGGCTTGAGGCTTGATAAATCAGTCTTTGAGCCTTTTTCTTGTCAAAAGGAAGGACACCGTCTATCAAATAGTCTACAAGGGGATCCATCCATGACTTCTCTCTTAAGTATGGAGCTAATTCACAACTCTGCAAGATAATTGATAAACTCTTGTGCAGGAGAAACTCAACTAAGAGTTTATCACTCAAATAAGGAAATGCCATGTTGGCCAACTTTGATAGCCTGTCGGCAGCAATGTTCTTACTCCTTGGTATTTTATGAATCAAATAAGACTGAAATTCTTCCTGGAGTGTTTGTATTATCAACAAGTACTTCCTCATTTCCTTTTCCTTCATCGCCATAACTTCCTTTGACTTGATTCATCATAAGCTATGAATTAGAGAAAATTTTTAGTTTCTTAGCACCAACTTCCTTTGTTAGTTTGAGTTTAGCTATTAAGGCTTCATATTCTGCTTCATTATTGCTAACTGGAAATCTAAATTCTAGGGCATAATTAACCTTGATATTGTGGGGTCCTTACAGAATAAGGCCCACGCCACTTCTCTCTCTATTGCAAGAACCATCAACATAAAGATACCATATCGGTTTCTCCACAATTTCTATGCTGTCTTCTTTACCAGTGAACTCGGCCAGAAAATCTACTAGCACTTGAGCTTTTAATGTCATTCTGGGTTTGTATTGTACACCATAGGTACTTTGCTTTAAGGCATATTTCATCATCCTTCCTAAAGAATCTAGCCGTTGCAACACTTGGCGCAAAGATTGATCAGTAAGGACTACAATTTGGTGAGCTTCAAAATATGGTTTCAACTCCCTTGCCAAGAGAGCTACGATGCTTTGGTCCTTCCAAGACATGACTCACGTAATAAATTGGTCGATGCTCTTTACGATCGATTTGAACCAATACAAAAGAAAGTGCTTGGCAACTGACTGATTAGTACAAATACAAGTTTTCTCTCGAGATAGGTGTCAAGAGTATTGGCAATGATGCGAGATTTTCTTTAAGTTCACCGAATGCCCTCTCACACTCATCCATCTACTTAAAATCTCTTGGATTCTTTAAAATTTTAAAGAATTCTATGCATCTGTTTGTGCTTCTCAATGAACCTATTAAGGGTAGCTATTTGGTTTATGAGTTCCTGAACCTCCTTGACAGTATGAGGAGACTTCATAATTTTTATCACATCAATCTTTCTCGAATTAGCTTCGATACCGTGCTAAGTGACCATGTACCTTAAAAAATTTCTTAAAGTAGCACCAAAAACACACTTTTACGGATTCAACTCCATATTGTATCTTCTCAAAGTAATAAATGTCTCCTCTAGATCATCAAGATGCTGGCCCTCTATTGTACTTTTCACAATTATATCATTTACATGCACTTTGACATTTCGATGAATTTGGGGCTTAAACATCATAAAGACAAGTCATTAATATGTTGCATCAGCGTTTTTTAGCCTGAAGGGCATCATCGTATAACAATATGTTCCAAAATTAATAATAAATGATGTGTGAACTTCATCTTTCTCATCCATTTTAATCTAGTCGTAGCTAGAAAAAGCATCCATGAATGAGAGTAAAGCATGCCCGACAATTAAATCAACCATCCGATCTATTCTCAATAGGAGAAAGCAATTTTTAGGACAAGCCTTATTTAGATTCGTGAAGTCTATGCATATACGCCACTTGGCGTTAGACTTCTTGACTAACACACAGTTGGCTAACCACGTCGAATAAGGCTTTTCCTGAATGAATCTTACCTTCAAGAGTTTCTAGACTTCTTCTTCTATGGCTACTTACCTCTCAAGAGCAAAATGCTTTTTCTTCTATTGAATCACTGCACTTGAATTGATATGAAGTTTGTGTGCCATAATGTCTCTAGGAATATTCAGCATGTTTAAAGGGGACCATACAAATACATCGGCATTATCCTGCAAAAAGTTGATTAAATTTTGATGGATGTCTACCGGCAAGGATTTCCCTATCTTGGTCGTTTTCTCAAGATCGTCTACCAATGAAATTTCCTCAATTTCATCTTAGGCATTGTTTATGCCAACCGACTTTCCTTCTAGACAAGTTTTGACTTGAAAAATTTCTTCTCACCTTAATACTCTCATATATAATGACCTTGTCAATTGTTGATCCCCTTTACACACCTTAACTCCAGTGGGAGGAAATTTAGCCTTGAAGTGGGCAGTAGAAGGGATGATGCCAAATAAGTGCCAACATGGCCTTCCCATGATCAAATTATGTGGGGACCAACATTTGACAACTAGGAAATCTACTTTATTCTCCATAACATGATCATCATCTCCAATTTGGATTGGTAGAGAAATTAATCCAGTCATGTAAACGGGTTAGTTGTTGAAGATATACAAATCATAATCATAGGATCTCAGCCGTGCCTTGATCTTCATTCTCATCTGATCAAAAGCATGTTGAAAAATTAATGTCGATCTAACTTCTAGTGTCAATGGGTATTTTCTTGACTTCGAAGTTGGCAATTCTTGCACTAGTCACAAGTGCATCATCATGAGGCCTTTAAATGCCTTTGAAATCTTCCTTTGAGAAGGAAATTGTGTTATTGATTTTGACCTTTTTTCCTTAAGCATTACAAACATAATGAATGGTGTTAGTCGAGCTCGAGAAGCTTAACTAACCAATGGCAGAACGTTTGTCGACAATAGTATTAATTATACCATTGGGTGCTCTACTCAAGCTTCCATCTCTTGCATCTTTCCCAGCAGTAGTTGGTTTGGCAACATTCTCCTGAATTTCTCGTCTCCTTTGAGATGGTTGCTTAATATTCTTAGCTTCATACGCTAGGGACTTGCACAAGTGCCCTTGTTAAATTTCATCCTCAATTACGTTTTTAAGTTAAATGCATTCGTTAGTGTTATGGCCTTTGTCATGATGGAAGTCTCAGTATTTGTTGGAATTTCGTCGTGATAGGTTTCCTCTCATCCTTTTTATTCATTGCAACATGCCTCTTTACCTATGCACCTCCATTAATATGTCTGAAATTGGACAATTAACCAACATGTAGACTGAATATGTTGGAATTCATAGCCTCTTTCTCTCGGCATTAGTACATTGGTCATCATTTGTCTTGAGTTGATCTTTCGCGCTGCTTCTCTTGTCACCTTTCCGATCTTCTCTATTTTGATTAGCCTTTTGGTGAGCCTTTATGTTGTCCTCTTGTCAGATGTACGATGTGACTTTGGCTTTGAATTCGGTGAAAGTTCTCAACTTATTTTCGGTAAGAGACTTAAAAAAGTCTCCATGGGGTTTGATACTGTCTATAACGACTTTGAGAGCTATGTTTATGTCCAGTTCTAGAATATAAGCTATATCAGCCATAAACCTGGCTAGGTAATCTTTGATAGACCCATCCAATCTTTGCTTTATCGTGTTAAAGATAGAAGAATCCTTAATAGGAAGCTTACTCGCAAGAAAGTGTTGAAGAAACACTTTAGCCAAATCCTTGAAACACGAAATCGTGTTTGGTTTCAAGTGTTTGAACCATGTACTCGCCATATTTCTCAATGTTGAGGGAAAATTTTACTAGACTATAGCATCACTTAAGTTGTGTGACTTGGCTAAAGTATGGTAGTACTCAAGGCGATCTTCAGGATCTTTCATTCCATCATACATTTCAAATTGCAACAACTTAATGTGCCGCGGTATCACCTTATCTAGGATTTCGAGGATAAACGGGCTCTTCTTGATTTGAAATTGTTTATTTTTCGTAGTAGGGGAGCTAACATGCGAGAGTCCAACATGGTGCACTTGTTGTGATTGTTTCCCCTTGTCATTTTTCTGGAGTGTAAGGATTGAAGGTCCTATCATAACTTCGGCTTGCTTTCTCGGTAATTCAAGAGAATATATTGAGTCATCGCTGTTCTTGGCATGGTGATCTCCATATTCTTTGTTTTAACTTAGGTTAACATTACTTCAGAGGAGATTAAAAATCTCTTGATGTTTTTTGCTCAACTCTTGATTCTCTTTGGCCAAGTTGAGGCAAAACTGCTCCAACTTAACCAAACTTTGTTTGTTAGTGTGCCTACTTCCCCCTTCAAGGTGGTGAGATGAAGTACCAATACCTGCACTTCTACTTAATCTTGTTTTTGCCATATGGGTGTGTGAGAAAAAGAAAAATAGATAGCGCCAGATGTGTTGCATGGTTTTTAAATGATTTCCTTCCTATAAAGTGCAAAGAACTAAAGGTACCAAGGCCAGTGTAGTGTGGCTACTCCGATGCCTAAGTTAATCAATGAATATCAGAGAAGATAAGACAAGTAGTTGTGTGTTGTTAGATAGTTCCTATAGTACTTCTTTTTCATATTTATAGGCAAAAATTGAGTGTTTGAAATAGCAGTTAATTACGTGATTATTGGGATACATAGAGATTTCTCAATCAGGTACATCCCTAAAATGTAAGAATAGTAGACAGTTGTGTAAAATAATCGTGTTAAGTGATCATTATTCATGCCACTTTTCTTAAGTTCAAATCAGATACGGATCTATGTTTGTCAACATATGCCAAGAAATGAGTTATTTGACATGGTAGTAGTCGGGTGGCTAGATGAATATCATGGATGAAATCTAACTATCAACAGTTATGGGTCTTATTCACCTAGGTGGGTGTCATAGGTTGTAATACAATCTTCTTTCCATCCTTGACAAAGACATGGGCGTTCTTATGTCCATCATAAGTAATACATTGGTCAAATAACTAAGGTTGTCCAAGCAATGGATGTGAAGCTTCCATGGGGATGACATCACACACCACTTCATCCCTATACACATTCTTAACACTAAAAGGCATGGATACTTGTTTTGTGACGTGTAAAACACTCTTATCATGAAGTTAGTATAGCTTGTAAGGTCGGGGGTGCTTAGAGATTGACAATCCTAACCTTTGTACAAAAGATTATGCAACGACGTTGATAAAACTTCCTCTATCTATAATGATGGTGCACAATTGTCCCTTGATGGTGGAATAAATTCTCTCTCTAGTCTTCTTTAGAGCTTAACACTCATCTTAGTACTAAGGTCATTACCTCTCCCTGGTTAACGTAGACATAGGTCTCCTCTTCCTCCTCAGCTTCAACTCTTCCAGCATTCTTTTCTTCCTCTAGCTTACTCTCGTCGATGCTATCCACTACATTTCCTCGGAGCACTATGGCACAACGGTTTGGACACTCAACAACCATGTGTCCAAAACCCAAGCATTTGAAGTACTTCACCTTACTTATTTTTCATCTAAAGGCCTATCCCATCTCATATGTCCTTAAGGTTAACCTATCCTCAACTTAGCTCTATTGTCCTGCTCGGGTTTGATGGTATACTCAACTATCATCAAGTTGGTCATATTTTTCCTTAGTACAACATGAGCAAGTCAGCACAGAACAGGAGCTTAGGAAAATGTCAACCTAGGTTGGCTTAAGGTATTTCTTCTCTACTTTTCAACTCTCTACGCTACTTTAATGGCCTCTTCCAATGTATAGAACCTCTATACTTCTACAACATTACTAATTTCATATTTAAGTCTAGAAATGAACCTCGACACTATATGAGCCTCGAGTTCATCCACGCCTGCTCAGATCATTAGCATATGAAATTCTCTCACATAGTCATCGACAAATCAACTTCTTTGGTGAAGTTCCTACAAATGTATCTTACAAGTAGGTTTCGGGTACAAATCTTCCTCTTAACAATCTCTTCATCTCTTCCCAAGTTCTTACACTTTGTCTACTATCTCTTACTTTGGCTACATTTAGATTCTTCCACCACGTAATGGCATATTTAGAAAATTTAAGTGCAGCAAGTTGCACTTTAATGGCATTAGTATACCCATAACAGTCAAGCACTTTCTTGACCTTTTATTCCCACTCTAGATATTCATCTATATCTCTACTTTTATTGAAGAGTAGGGTCTAGACCTTGACATTATCTAGTCCTTGAGGAGCTCGGCATCTTGACTCTTATGCTTGGTAATATTCAACTTCTTCTTCTTCCTCTCCGTCGATCCCCACATCTTCCTCATCAGCATCTTTCTCTATCTCCTCCAACTCCAACCTTTGTTTAGTAGCTTAGTCTGTAATTCCTCTAGCTCAATGGGGTCGAACTGGACGATTAACTCTATTACCTTAGCAATATCGTCTCTCAAGAACATTCATAGGTGGGTTATGATGTGGTACACCCTATGGTGACTTACATCACAGTAACCAAACTCTCAACAAGATTAGTAAGTTTATTAAGCTTATCATCGACTAACTTAAGAGTGTTACTACCATTTTGACCTCGACCAGTAAGAGCTGCACTACTCCGGTCACCAATAGTACCTTGAACACTTGAATTTGACATAGTAGAATGCTTCTCTAATAGATTAACAACACAATAAACAATGAACACTTTTTCTTACTACTCAAAACTTTACTAACTTGCTTTAACAACTTCAACATTCAACACATACACAAAAATCACATAAATGAACTTGCTCTATTTTTACAGTAAGAAATAGAGTAATAATAGAAACTACACCTACCAATCTACAAACCTTTACTTCACACGAGCACACTACAATAGCTATAGAAAGAACATAGCAGCCATTAACAACAAACTCGAACAAGAACTTCATTGCAACCTCACATAATCATTCTTGGAACTGTGCTCTGATGCTAGCAAAGCTGATGCATCTTTGAGGTTATACACATAGAGAGGCACTACAATGGATAAAAACTAAAAGAAAATAAAGGGCTTAGTAAATCCAAGCAGCTACCAATCGAATGTGGCATACCAATTGATCCTACTTAGCCTACAATTCACCAAATGTGACTCATCAATCCAAACTATAGAGTCTTGTACCACTACTCATTGCTAAAGGAAATATATAAGAGTTAAGATAGAGTGAGAATATTTGGGTTACTTGAGAAAGAAACTAGTAATGTTCAATAATGCAACATTCATCTGTTTGAATGCAAGTAAATTAAGTTTATATACTAATCCCACTAAGGTTACAAGGCATATATGGAAAAGATAAAAGGGTAATTTACAAATAAAATACATAAAACATACTAAAAAGGATAAAGAATATTCTATACGGAAAGAGTAAGGAATCCTTCGAATGTCATGCTAGAAGATATGTGTCAAGGGGTGGTTGGCTAAGTTATAACAAATGCTGAGGCTACTTGGTAGTCGTAGAATTCTGCTTGGATAAAGTTAAAAGGGTGTCATCAATCAAAGCTAACCTGGTTGGGTTTAGGTTAAAGTTCAGGCTATGATGAACTCTTCGATCCTTTCTTGGTCGAGTGTCTCAATTGTTCGGCTCGAACAAAGTTCTTATGTTAGTTAGCTTAAGGCTTATTAGATCATGGCATGAGTTCAGCAATAGTTATGGCTACTCGGCATGCACACTAAGTAAGTTGGCATGATTGCTTAGCAGTTTAGGAATTGTACTGGAGCTTATGAGAGCTTGATGCTCGGGTCAACAGTAGTATAAAAGATGGAGATCAGAATAGGAATTCTAGTCTTAAATAGGGTTTCAAGCTAGTATTCTCTGTATGAGTCCCTGTAATCCTATAACTCGGTTGTGTGTAACTAATCGAGGAGTTGATTCCTATCAAATGGGATGCTCTTGCATCTAGAATGCTTCGTGTATTTGAAGTCAAGCTTATATATTTCTTGCACACTATGACAAAGGAATACTTAATGATTGTGATGTTGGTGGAGGGGCTACACATTCGTCTTATTGTTTAAGGGAATACGATAGGGTTGGTCTTGGAATTGATGATAGGTGTTGATTATTTTTAGTGAAAGAATTACAAGTCTCCTTAAGGGCGATATTGTGGTAGTTACATAGCAGTTTCCCAGACTCTTATAGGTCAGTTAGAAATGCTGTAGTGGTTGATTGAGATGGTTTTCAACCCATTTTTGCACTTGTAGGTCTTGAGAAATGTGGAGACCATCCAATGAAAAGCCAATACATCAAAAATGGTAAAGTTGTGAGGAAAAGTAATGTCAACAAATAGATTCACGACTAAGAAGCCAGAATAAATGATTAGAGCATGAATTGTAAACTCCTAAAATTTTCAACCTAATACCCAAAGTAGACCCTAGGGTGCTAGAAAACTCAAAGAGTTGACAAGGTTAGTTAAGACGAAAACCCTAAGATTCAAGTGCGTATAAAATTTTTAGACTCTAAATGTATATAAACATTAAAGATTGTACCCAAAAGTGATAAAACCCTAAAACTATAACTTTAAGGATATAAAAATACTAATTCATTATAGTTTACTCTAAAACCCTAATTACTAATATATTCTTAGTATCATATTAAATCATTATTAAATGATCAAGATAACTTTCAATTATTCATAAATGTATACAATACTAATTCAATTTACTAAAGACTAAGATATTGCATTGTAGATCACATCCATCTTCTAATTATATAACTAGGTTACTGTTATATAAAGTTAAGTGATTGGTTGATGTTTATATTACATATAGTAGACATTAGCATTCTAAATGATATATTTCATGATAGTTACATTAAGTACCATACTAAATAATGTATATAGGATATAAATACTTAGATGGAGATCTCATTAACTATTCTTACTAATAATTTCAATAAACTCAATATTTCCTTTCATTTCCTTGATTTTCTTCCCAATTTTCCTCAATTATCTCATTATGTACACACAAATTACACTTAATTTCAAAAAATTGACTAAGTCAAATGTTGACCAAGTTAAAGGTTGACTAAGTCAACACATTGAAAAGTCAACAAATATGTTATTGTCATCTAGAGTTTTCCTCTCTTTTCTCTTGATTTTTTTTTCCCTTTCTTTTCCCCCCTTCTTGCCATCCAACACATGGGGACCTTTTAGACCCCACTTGTCTCACTTATGAACCACAAATTAATACAAAGTAAACCCCTTTTTTCCCTCTATTTCCAAACCGTAACCCCCTCTTCTTCTTCCCCTTTTCCAAACTTCCATTTTTTTTCTTTTACGTTCACCTTAATACATATCTTATATCCTAATATCTAAGTAAACTCTTCACCTTTGTCTAAAAGGAAAAAGAGGTATGTTTTCATATAATCTTTCATCTTAATTGGTAATTAGTTGTTTATGTTATGTTAGTTTTGAAATTATCATGTAAGATGTATATGTATGTTGACACAAATAGGATTTTGATATACATGTATATAAGTATAGAAACACTTAGGTATAAGAGTAGAATACATAGTATAGATGTACATATACATAGATAAGAATAGGAAAACTACTTGTACATAAGTATAGAAAGCCATGTACATGAATACCCTTTATGTACATAACCTAAAATAAGGAATATACTAAGTATATACATATATGCCTTGCTAAATAAGCCCTTAAAGTGCAAAAATATGGATTTTGTGAAGATTTCTTAAAGGGGTATACTAAGCATACGAAAATACGTATAAAAATACTTATGTAACCATATATATATATATACAGGTATATGTACTAATATATATATAAGTACACAAGTATACATACAAATATGTTAGAAGTATAAGTATACACATAACCTATGTATAGAATACATAGGAGTATAAGTATAAAGTATACATAAGTGATGACATAAGCATGACCTAAGTTATGACATAAGCCTATAAAATAGTAAAATATAATATAACATATGTATCTAAGCCTTAATACACATCTCAAATTGAATTAGACATAATTAAGCACATAAATTAGAAATACCAATGTAAGATCATCTAAGTAAAAGAATTTAATGGCTAATGAAATCATTAACTACTAAAATAGGATATAAAACTAGCCAGTAAGAATAATTAAGCTTCAATAGTTAAAATTTCAATAAATCTAATCCAAATCATAAAACATAGGTTGTAATGTCTAAAATGGACATCACCGTGTGAACGTACGTTCAAAAACGAGAAAAAATGACTATAAGTTTATAAGTATCAGAAATAAAATGAAAAAGTTACATACGATTGATGATAAGGTTCAATTGATTGAAAACTAATAGGAACCTAAGTAGAAATAGGTGAACAAACACCTAGAATAACTAGTTCATTTAGTTACTTACTATCGTTTTTACCTTATAATAATTAAGTGGTCTTGACAAGGGTTAGGATCTTCCTAAAGACTACTATAATTAGTACGAGACATCATAGCTAAGTGAGTACTCCCAATGATTCTATACTTGTTTGTGCTTGTAGTTAGAGCACTTAAATTGAATATTAATAACTTGATACATGGGGTTTCGAGATATGCATGTGTTTGATATTGATTGATTACTGGGAGAAATATTGTTAAATATGATAATTGATAATTTAATTGTATGATTGATTGATATATGATTTGGATGGTTTGCTGATATTGATTGATCACCTCATAATCTGACTTAATTATATTTGGCTTATCTTAAATAAAAAGGGTCATGTATTGCATTACTTATTCCGGCCGTCACTTCACGTGGAAGTAAAGAGAGGCTTTGCAGGGGTTGTTTATATATATTAAAGTGTTTTTATATGGTGCACTCGTACAACATGACCTTACCCAAACTTACGGGCTTATTAGGCGATGAAGACACCAACTGTATAGCTGAGGGTTGAGTCTAGAGACCTCCGCTGTAAGATGTGAGTGTAGACTGTAGGGGTCGCCTCACCACTAAATCTAGGATTTTGGTGTACTATTAGATTTCTTAGAAATGGAAATGTATTTTGCGAAATATGAGATCTAAATTTATGGTTAAAAACCCTGGGGTTAGGGCCTAGTTGTGATTGGTGCTGATGTATCTCTAACCCTTATCTCGGAAGGCGTTATAATCCGATATTATATGCAATACTGGTCAACTGCATACATTGTTAGGTATGCTGCATGTGCATGCATTCATATGGTTGTAACAATTTGTTTGATAACTTGTTTGCCGGTATAGTATAAGGGATAACTCACTAAACTCTTGTAGCTTACTCCCTAATAGTTTTTCTTTTGCAGGATGATAGATAATCAGACATAGGTTAAGAGTTGAGTGTTGAGTATAAGTACTGAGACATTTTAGATGTTGGAATTAGAGAGAAGTTGTTTAGTTCATGTAAAACTTTAAATGTAAATACCACTTATGTACTTAGATTTTTCAACCTTATTAAGTTTGAACTTTTAAGTCTATATTACTTAATCTTATCATTTAATAGGGGATACTGATTTTCTCTGGTTCTGAGAAACTATGGGATATCAGACATTCATAGTTATTTATATTTATATGTTATAATAAATTAATTACTTAAAAATCAGTAATCTTAGTGATTTATCATTTAGAATCTTGTAATCTCTGACTTGCAAAGTGTTTTTCATATCATGGGTGCATACGTGATATGGGAATTTTTAGGCAATCCTATTAGACTCCCTTTTAGGGTCCTGACATGAATCATTTTCCAAAATTTAGACAAAATAGAAAGGAAAAATTATTGTGAATCATACTTGGAAGAATCTATAAATGAAGAAATATTTCACTTTATAATTTTGCAAAACCGTTAAAGATTACCACAATGGACTACGTCTTTTTTAGTTTCAATTCTCATAAATGACGCCAATTGTTGACAATTGATTTTCGTTTCGGTACGCAAGTACCTGTAAGACAAAAAACAGCTAAGGGGGGTATTGAAGGGTACTTTAAGGTAGCCACTATGATCTTTAAGTCAGCCCTCTTGTTATCAAAGTAGAACCATAAAAGTAATATGAAAAGTTAGAGAATGGAAGAGGGTCTCCTTACTTAGGGGGTTTGTTTGATATTTATGGTGAGCAAGTCAATACTTGTACCTAAATAGGGCCTTAGGAGTTGGGCTTAAGTCTCGATATTATTGATTTAAGCCTTTGGCTTATTCTACTAAAAAACGCTATTAACAACCAACATATGCATTTTACTATCTGTATTTTGAAAAAATCAATTTATTGCCTAATTAAAGTTTGTATAGTCATTTTTACTACTAGAACTAACTTTATGAAGTTCGTTTACTAACATGGACATAAAAATGAACTAGGAATTCAATGTTTTGACCACTTTAAGATCAAGGGGTGGCTGGAAAAGGCCACTTAAGATGAAACGGTTTGTGATCTACTTTAAAAAATGGATCATTTGACCTATTGGAAGCCATGGGTCAATTCCTAGTTTGTTCTCATATCCACATCAGCAAATAGAATCGGCAAAGTTAGTTTAATGGCAAAAATAACCATAAAAATTGCAATTACATACAAATTAATCTTTTCAAAGTATAGGTAGTAAATTGCACATTTTAGTAAAGCTTAGTACCGTTTATGACATTAACCCATTTAACTTCATCAACTCTTTTTTAAGCAATTCAAGCTTAGAAACCCTTTTAACATTGGCATTCATTCAACCTGTTGATTCTATACCTCTTAAATAGTAGCTTCAAAGTCTAAATGTTTGATTTAGCAATTGAAAAATCTAACAACTGTCTTTTTAATATAAAAATCTAAATTTGAAAACATCACCAAAGAATAGTGATATGAAAATCTTAAGCTAACAACCTTAACATCTGAGTAAAGATAAATAGAGTTAGAAAGATAGTTGTTTGACCAAGTCATCAATATTGAAACAAAAATCATTAAAACCTTCCATCCCATTAGTAAGTAGAACATTCCCATGCCTTTTATCCTCAATAGTTAAATACTCATTAAGGTAGCCAAAAATCATCCAAAGCTTTGAGAATTAATTTTTAAAGTGCAATACATCATTTAAAAGCAATTTTCTGAAGACTTTACTATTAGAACCATGCAAAAATGAGATAAAACATAAGAAATTATTTCCACTTAATAAATAACAACAATAAACCATCTACTCCAAGGATATCACAATTTGAATATTCTATGCACCTACATTCCATCCTACTTAATTATAGCCACTAAGTTGAGCTTCCAATCTCCAAGTTGAGTAAATGTGGCTAAACTCTTTGTATATTTGAGGATTTCACCCTGCTTTCCATAATACTTATAATCTCTACAAAATTTGATTATCTATTCACATTCCTTAAGGTCATTTAACCCCCTTAAATTCTGAGTTGAGATCATAAAAAAAAAAATTAAACAAAAAAGAAAAATAAACTAGACCCACCAAACCTTAAAAAGATGGGGAGGTTGATGACTGCTTGGCTTTTTCCTTCTCTCTTCTCTCTGTCTCTCTCTTTTTTTTTTTTTTTTTGTCTTAGATTTCTTCTTCGTATTTTTTGAGCTTTTAGATTCCAAAAGATTCTAATTCACTCCTTCATAGGCCAATTGCATAGATTCTTTTACATTATCTTCAACGAATTGAGCAATGTGTCACTTAGCATTAAGATCGAGACAAAAAATCCCCAACCATATAAGAGAAACCAAAGCACTCTTTAGCAGAATTTTTAGATTCATCACCCAAAATATCCAATTCCTATTCATTACGTAGAGCTATGGCTTACTCTAAAGGTAAGGCACGTTAAATCGAAAGTTCATATCTAGTTTTGGTGAGACAAAATTAAGTTATTCAAACAATTATTTTCACAAAAACCAAGCTTCTTTGACAAAATCCATTTATGATGTGTTATTAAATATTTTACACTTGTGCAATTGTGTTTTTATCTTATTAAAAACTCGAGCTATGTTTGAAATCACTTGAGTAATTTTTTTTTTTTTATGTTGCTTATATTGATTAAGGGATGGCATTCAACGTTAGCAAGAACTTAAGTTACTAAGCTTTTGTAGCTATCATCCACATGCTAGCTGCTTTAGAGGCAATTGTGATTGTGATCATAACTAACATCCAAAAGCCATGTGTATAACATCCAAATGCTATTTGAATTTTAGCTACTAACCTTCGATTGCTTCTTAGCATCTAGACATTAGCTATGTTAACATCTGGATGCCATGCTATAATGTAGTTATTGAAGTACATTTAATATGGGCTAATTTTGTTCACTTTAACGATCTAAGATTGTCAAAAGAATATAAAAGCATTAGTTGGAATAGATATAAACAAAACGAAAGTGCTATTGTGAAAGCACTAAATTTGATATTGTGATTTATATTATATTTGTGAGATGTGTGTAATTAGTTCTTGAAACCAACATTGAGTTATGTAATAAAAGTGTGTGAAGTTCTCGATTAGAGGTAGTTGTCTATTTGTGGAAACTAGGAGGTGATCTAAACTTTACGTTACATATGGACTTAATCTTTTCTTCCCTATCACTTTTAATTTTTAGCAATTTATTTATTTAGTTATTGCTTGTTTGTTTCATTTATTCATTCATTTGCACTAAGAGTAGTTAGTTTGTGAGAAATTTCAATTAAACCTAATTCACCCCCCATTTGGGTTCTTAATGTAGTTTTTCAATTGTTATCAGAACAAAGCTATAAGTTATTCTTGTACTTGACCACATATTAGAGAAAAGATGATGCCTTTAAATGTACCAGGGAATTAAAGACAAGTAGGCCACCTCCCATGGTGGAAATTATTCTTATTGGAAGAGTAGAATGAAAGCCTTTTTCAAAACTTAAAATAGGTTGCTATGGAATATTACTGACAAGGACTAATTAAGATAGAGTACAAAGAAGAAAAGAATTATTAGGAAAATAATTGAAAAAATCTTGATTTAAATGAAATTTCCATAAATTTCTTGCATTGTGCTATAAATGAATATGGTTTTAATAGAACATGTATTTACAAGAATGCTAAAGAGATTCGGGATGAATTGCAATGTACGTAAAAAGGAACATCTTGAGTTAAAAATACTAAAAAAAGTCTTATATGTGAAAAGCTTCAAATTTTCAAATTGGAAACTAATGAGATCATAGATTTATTTATATTATTAATCCTTCATGTCTAGCAAGACATTTTCTAATTTGGAAATTAACTCTAAAGTTCTTAGATCTTTGCTAAAGGATTGGAAAGTAAAGAAAATTACAATTAAGGGGGCTCATGATCTTTTGACTATATCAAAAGAGTAGCTTCTTATAATTCTTAAGACTTGTGAAACGATCAAGAAGTAAGGAGAGGATTCCTAAAATTATTGCTTTCAAGGCTTCAACTCCTAGCATAAGTGATGAGGATGGTGATGGCGATGATGATGAGTCGACCATAATAGCTTGAAAGCTCAAATAGTTCATGAAGCTTAACAAGAAGTTGAAGAAGGACTAAGGTAGAAATATCTTTAACTTTAGGTAGGAGAAGAATGAGGTCCTTAAATGCTATAATTGTTAAAAATTGAGATAAATTCCAAAATTATAATTTGATGCTTAAGAAGGTCGAAGAGCCACTAGAAAGAGAAGAAATGGTTTCCACTTGAAGTGACAATTATTAAAGTGATTCCGATGAGAAAGTATTTCATAACTATAAATGATGGGGTATTCTTTATATCTTATAATGAATTAAAAGACATATATCCTAAAATTTATAAGAAATATATTAAAATACAAAAGAAGAATAAAATCTTAAAAAACATGATGAATGAAGTAGGTAGTAAGTTAGATGTGTATAAAAATGAATATAACAGAATTACTATTAAAAAGAGAATCTAGTGAAAGATAATGAATACTAGGGGTTTGAGAGTGTAAAATTGGAAAATGAGAATGAAGAGTCAAGTAAGAAGAATGGGGAATTAATTAAGAAGAATGATGAGCTAAAAAAGGAAAATCAAGATAACAAATCCATAAATGAGGATATTATAATAGAAAATAATGATATACCTATTGATAGAGTACAAGAGCTTGAAATGAAAAATGTCATTTTAGAATCTAGCCTAAGTAATTCAAAGCAATTTATAGACAAATTCACCTAAGGTGAAAAGAATTTAGAAATGGTCTTAAGCTAACAAAGGTTAGGATTAGACAAGGGGAAAATTGGCTATAGTAAAATCATTGAATATAAGTTTTATATAGTTATTTTATAAAAGCAACAAGTACAACTTGTAATTAATATAATAGGTATAGCCATATCACACATACTTATGCAATAAGGAGAACTACTAATTTGATCCATAAAAGCAAGATGGTTTAGATCTTAAGTAACAAGCTTATGTTGTTGTATTTAGCCCCAAAGGACCTAACCATAAGTGGATCCTAAAGAAGTGATTTCCTACTTTTGTAGGGATCTCAAGGCAAAGTAACAAATGGTACTCGAATAGTAGATGCTTTAGGCACATGATGGGAGATGCTACAAGTTCACAACATTGACCTTGAAAGAAGAAGGATGTGTTACCTTTGGAGATAATTGGAAATCAACCATCTTGGGTAAAGGTAACTTTCTCATCAACAATGATCTTATAATTAGAAATGTGTTGCTTGTTGACAAATTTAAACATAATTTACTTAGAATTAATCAATTATGTGATGTTGGATTGAATATCACATTTTTAACTAATAAGTGTATTATTGAAAGAGTTAACAATAAGCAAAATAGTTTTAAGGAGCATAGCTAAGGAAACATTTATAAAATTAATTTTGACAATTTTTCTAATCCTAATGAAACTTGATTGTGGTATAAAAGAATATATAAGTGAGAAATTTATTTCAAAACTTGTTGAAAAGGACCTTGTCAAGGGACCAAAAATCTATTTTCAAAACAATAAGGTTTGCCAAGTATGTTAATAAGGAAGGCAAACCAAAATCTCTTTTAAACCTAAATATGCTATCTCTACTTCTTGGACATTACAACTATTGTATATGGATTTGTTTAGTCCCATACAAACTATGAATTTAGGTAGAAAAAAATATAATTGGTCATTGTTGATGAATTTGCTAAATATATGGAGATGTTTTTTTTTATAAGTAAGAATGAAACAAATCATGTATTCTTTAAATATTGCAAGAAAATCCAAAATGAAAAAGATCTTATAATTGTGATAATTGAAAATGATCATGAGGGAGAATTTGAAATTTTTGAAATGGTTGAGTTTCGAAATCAAAACTGCATTGAATACACCTTTTTAACACTTAGAACTCTACAACAAAATAAAGTAACTGAAAGAAATAATAGGACTCTTATAGAAATGGCTAAGACAATACTTTGTGAAAATGATTTACTTAAGTATATTTAAGTGAAATCTGTTAATATCGCTTATCATATTTCAAACCATGTTTTTATAAGACCAAAAAAAAAAAAAAAAGAAGAAAGAGAACCTACATGATCAATAGATAGGAAAAAAACCTAACATTTCTTATTTTCATCCATTTAAAAAAAAGTGTTATGTGTTCAGCAATGTTTGGGACCAATTCGGTAGTTTGATTCTAATTTTGATGAAGCTATTTTTCTCAGTTTTTCATTAACTAAAAAGGTATATAGGTTGTTCAATTAGAGAAGATTAGTAATAGAGGAGTCCATACATGTTATCTTTGGTGATTATAAGGCCATTTTGCATAAAGGCATTAATAATAAAATTAATGATATAAATGCTCATTTGGATAGTGTTAACATAGACAATGACTAATCAAAAGCTTGTGACAAAGAAACTCTAGGGAAAATAATAATTTGAATCAATCTAGCAACTCTCTAGTAAATGGTAATTTATTAAAGATCATTGTAAAGATCTAATTATAAGTTAATCATCTACTAAGGTATTAACTAAATCATCCCTTAGAAATATGAGCCACCTAGTATTCCTATCTCAAGTTGAACCTAAAAATGTTGATGATGCTCTAAGAGATGAGTTTTGGATACAAGTTATGCAAGAAGAGCTTAATTAATTTACTAGAAATGAGGTGTAAGATCTAATGCCCAAACTTAGTAATAGACCAGTAGTTAGAACCAAATGGATATAAAGAAATAAGCTTGATGAAGCTAGAATGATAATTAAGAACAAGGCACGTTTACTTACTAAAGGCTATAACTAAGAAAAAAGGGATAGATTTTAACGAGACATTTACCTTAATTGCTAAACTAGAAGCTATTAATATGCTTTTGGCATTTGCGGCTTTTAAAAATTTTAAACTTTTTAAAAATAGATATTAAAAGTTCCTTCTTAAGTGGCTTCATTAAAAAATAAGTATATATTGAGCAACTACTAAGTTTTAAACATAATGAATTTTGCGATCATATATTTAAGCTTAATAAAGCACTCTATGGACTTAATAAGTTCCAAGAACTTGGAAGGAAAAGCTAAGCAACTCCTTGGTAAGTAATGATTCTTCTAAAGGAAAGCTTAACACAAGTCAAATAAGTTGATTATCCAAATTTATATAGATAAGATTCTATTTGGTGCTACTAGCATGCACTTAGTTGATGAGTTTGTAAGGTGTATAAAAAAGAGTTTGAAATAACTACAATGATGGACTCAATTATTTTATAAGTTTTCAAGTAAAACAAATGGAAAATGGAACTTTTATTAATCAAGTTAAATATACAAGAGAACTTTTGAAAAGGTTTATATTGGATAATTGTAAAGTTGGACCTACCTCTATGAGCATTATATTAAAACTTATAAAGATGAAAATGAAAAATCGATATGTGAAAAGTTACATAGGGGTGTAATAGGTAGTTTATTGTGTTTAACTGTGTCTAGACCTGATATCATGTTTGTTGTGTGCTTATATGCATAAATTCTATCTCATCTAAGAGAATCTTACTTAAGTGTGGTAAAAGCATCTTTAGGTATTTTATGGTACCATTGAAATTGACTTGTGGTATCTTGAATTTACTTCTTTTAATTTTGTAAGATACTTTGATGTCGACTTTATCAGTTGAAAAGTCGATAAAAAAAGCACAACTAGCATCTGTCACTTTCTTGGCAATTCATTAGTCATAGGATTCAAAGAAATAAAATTCAGTAGCATTATTAATTGTTGATGCTGACTATTAGCCACCAATAGTTGTTGTGATCAGAATCTTTAGATAAAACAAACCTTGCATGATTATGGTCTTAAGTTTGAAAAGGTCTCAATTCAATGTGATAACACAAATGCAATCAATTTGAGCGAAAATCTAATCCAACATTCTAGCATATTGAGATTAGGCATTACTTTATATATGATTGTAAGTCTCGCAAATTGACAACTTAGACTTAACACCTAGAAATTTAAGATGTCTACGAAATCGATTTGATTAAGTTCAGAAACGGTCAGAGCTATCTGTAAGTTAGTTAAGGTAACCCTATGAATTAATTCTTAAACAAAATATTAAAATATTCATATAAGCTAAAATAATAAAACTAACTCACTTGTTAGTAAAATTTCAGAAAATTTTTGAAAATTGACTTAAAATATAAAAGAGCTTAGAGTAAACTAAATAAGAAAAGTAATAAATGAAATGAAAAGTAATGAAGATATACTTATAGTAAAATAAAATAATTTAAAAAAAGAAAAAAAAAGGAAGTGTAATTGGTTATTTAGGGTTGTAAAAGGTTCAATAGAAGCTTTTATTTTAAATAAAACTAACCTAAGTAATTAAATATAATAAAATAGGTTAAGCAGCTTCCTTAGCAAGTCATGGAACATGGTTTATTTTAAAACAAGGGACTTTGCAACACATTTTAAGTTAAAAATTATCAACAAACCCATGGTTTTGGGAAACATCCTTACCACTTGAGATATGTTAGTTTTAAAGGCCTTACACTTGTCCCACATGAACATAAAGACACCTACTAACATATGTCCATAAATATCCCTTACCTTGGCCATTTTAGACTCCTTAGATACTATGGAGACTAAGAAACTTCATGTGGATATCTTTAGGGTTTTTTTAGGAAAATTTTGAAATTTAAGAAAAATCAAGAGATAATCTGTGAGTTCAAGGTTCCCAGACTTAGAAGTAACCTAATCATAAGTGGTCAACACCATAAGGACCACAAACCAATGCCATTTTTGGCTAACAAACCTTCCACCACCATTATAGTCAGAGCTTCTTCTACTGGTAAGTTCGATTTTGAGCTCGATTTTAAAAAATTTGCAAAAATTATCAAATTTTATCTAAATATTATGGAAAGATTTATTTTGGCATTATTTTGAGTTTACTTTCATGTAAAATTATTATTTTGAAAAAATCATTTATTTTATATATCGTTCTTAAGAAATGTGACATTCGAAATCAAATTTCATTTTGATTTTCAAAAACTTGAACAATGTATTTTCCCTACCAAATTTTTTTTGTAAACGCCCTATATCATATAGAGATTTGCTGTGTAAAATTTTTTTCTAAAACTTCTTATTTTATTTGGGTTAATATTTTATTTATGAAAAACTGATAAATTGTAATTTACAAGAAATTCACTATTTCTCAATATGTTTTATTTAATCTGAGTATCAAACACTTTCTAAGTAAATTTTTGTTACATGAAGCTTGTTGATCTAGATTTTTAAGTGGAAATGTTGAATTTTATGAAAAGAGGGGCATTCTAAAGTTAGTTTTGATGATTTTTTTCACTTAAATTACATGTTTTAACCTTTGTTAAGTTAGTGAGTTAACTATGTTTTGTTAAAAATCTAAACAATCAATCATAAATACAAGGTGTATGCTATTGCACATGTTTATTTTTCGCCACAAAACTACATTTTTCGAGTTAAACTTATGAAATGTTAGTGTTTAGATGACTAATTGAGGAGATGGCCCCATTTAGTGAAGTTTGGGATCATATGTGTTTGTGTAGAAAGTTTGTAAAACCTTGCGAGTCATTAGTAGTGGAGTCTTGATTACATTGAATTTGATTGAAGTAAAAGGAAGCATGAATTATCAAGTTTTTTATTATTTAGAGTGATTCCAACAATTGTAGAAGGTTCTGTAGAAGATTTCTTTACTAAGCTAACCTTATACCATCATTGTAGAAACTTTAGTAGAAGGTTCCCTGGAGAAGAGCTATACCTAAAACCTTAGTAGAAACTTCAGTAAAAGTTTCACTAGAGTATAACTAAATCTTAAGTCCTCATAAAAGGTTGTATAGAAGATTACTTAGGCATAGCATATAAATAAAGATCCTTATGGAAGGTTGAGTAGAAGGTACCAAAACCATATAATACCCTTATAGAAGGTTAAGTAGAAGGTTCCACTATCTTATAATAAGTAATACTACTTAATACTCATAACAAATATCTAATTAACATTATAAGAATGTCAAGGTTGATTAAAAGTATAATGTGTAAACCACCTTTATACCGAATTATATAGAATTGAGATATGATTTATAATATAAGGGTTACTAAAGAAGGAGAAATTAATGTTTCGAAATAAAAAGAGCAATAGCGAATCTAAGTAAGTGGGATTGATGCTTAGTGGCATTTTGAAGTCTTTGTTACAATTACTTAGCAATTGAAGTTTATATTGTGTGTGCATGTGTAGTAATGTGATTGAATTCTATTATGTTGATGTGGTAGTTGTATTACTTGTGTTATTAGCCCTACTGTGTTTTATCTTGTATCAAATTGTTTGAAAATGTTTGATCACCTTATAAATGGACTAACTTGAACTTAAGCTAAAACATTAACCTGACATACATTGCAACCTACTAAGGAAACGATTAGGATTATCCAACCAAACATCGACCCTTTGACAAGGTAATGGAAATTGGCCTTCTCCACCCTTAAGGTCAAACTAAGTGATAGGACAGGAGGTGGTGATGAAGTTGGGGGCATTGGTTTAAAGAGGTCTCAAGAGGAGTAAGCTCCATTGCATAAGCCTCAGTTTGGTCAAGATCTGCTTAGACTTAAGCCTGCATTGTGTCAAAACTCCTCAATCTTGGTTAAAGTGGCACAATTTCTCTAACTTTACAACGAACTGGACAACATTGTGCAGGTGGCATCGCATTGCTTCTAACCTATTGATTGACAACCTTACTTCTTGTTGTCTCATGTACACTACTATCTCCATCTCATATTACCGAATAGTTGATTACTCACAGCCCTATAGATTGTTTTGTAGGTACCCTATAGATATATAATGCTATTCATACTCACAAGTTAATTACGCTTTGGGGGTTAGGAGTATGAAGGAATGAAGACATATTTAGATTTTTGAGTTTTTTCTTTCTTTTTGTGTTTGGTGAATCTGTTAAGTCATTTAAGCAACCCACTAGGACTCTTATTTAGGGTTGTAAATATCTATTCGACCTACTTATTTATTGATGAAGTAGACAACTTTCTATAAATGTTGAACTATGCTACTTTGATGTAAACAACTTAAGTAAATATTTTCTTTATGAATAACTCAATGTCTTTTATTGAAATTTATCTACTATGTTTATACTTATGATAAGCTAGATTCTTTTGAATTTAGTCGTGTATGCCTTATGTAGAGCCATCTATGATAGTAACATAGCCTATCTTAGGTTGGTTTATATGGTAAGATTGTTATGACTTTACTTTCTTACAGCGTAACAATGATCATGTCTAAGACAATGATATATACTAAGAGTTTGTTGATACAAGTAACTAAATTGTAGATACTATTATAAAACCCTTAAGTGAGGATTGATTTTACACATAAAGAAGGGAATTGTGAATGATTATTCAAGATGAACATTAGTACACAATGAACCAAGATAATGCTTTATCCAAAAAGTTGGTTTTTTAATGATCCATTGACCTACAACATTGCATTTAGCCAAAGAAACATGTTTGAATAGCCTTTATGCATCATTTTTGGTGCTTGACATGTTTTACGCATGCTTAAAATCATCTATGCTTGTTTATATTTTCATGTACATGTATTTGTATTGTCCTAGTTTCTATGCCAATGATATGCTTCTCCGTGATTAATTATGCCATTAAAACTTATTTGAGTGCTTATTTTAGCTTGAATATGTTTTTTACACATTTGACCCTTTAGACCTCCTTTGATCTTATTTAAGGACTTTAAAGATCGTAAGTATTGTTGGTGAATTTTGGGGATTGGAAATATCCTAAAATATTGATAGTCAGTTTTCGTCTACTAATCTTACTTGACCAATCTTACTTGTCCATTTGGTTGCCGACAGGCTAGGCAATCCATATTCTTAGCAAATCACCAAGAAATCCACATTCTCGGCACTACGCTAAGTAACACAGATCAGTTACTTATTTGAATTTAAGTTCATCGCGCAAACAATTATCACAAGTACGATTATGTTACATAACTGCCTCTTCTCTCTACATTTCAGGGAAAGTATCTAATAAAAAACCTCCTACACGTCTCAATAGTTATTCTGATAACTACTCCTTCAGATATGATAATCTCCCATAAATATAGGAAAGAAACTCTGTAAGGGACATCTAATAACCTTTAGCCTCTTTACTTTACCTTTCTTACACTGGACTGGCCCTAGTACCAAGCATTTTTCTTATCTTTGCAGGATATTTCCAATCCCCAAAATTTACTAACAACATTTGGCGTTGTCTTAGCTCAACCGGTAGAGCACATGACTTTTAACCATGTGGTTGTGGGTTCAAATGTTATTGGTGAATTTTAGGGATTGGAAATATCTTACAAGTTAGTCCGATGCGACCACTTAATGCCTAAATTAGTAAGGAAGAATGAAAAAGGTAAGGTAAAGTAAAGAGGTAAAGGGTTATTAGATATCCCTTACAAAGTTTCTTTCTTGTATTTATAGGAGATCGTCATGTCTGAAGGAGTAATTATTGGAATAATTATTGAGATACGTGGAAACTTCATGATTAGACACTTTCCCTGAAATGTAGGGAGAGCAAGCAGTTATGTAATATAGCCTTACTTGTGATAACTATTCATGCCATGAACTTGAATTCAAATCAGCAATGAATCTGTGTTACTTGGCATAATACTGAGAATGTGGATTTCTTGGCAAGGTGTCGAGAATATGGATTGCTCGACTTATCGGCAACCGAATGGATGAGTAAGATTAGTGGATGAAAACTGACTATCAATATTTGCCCCCTAACTCCAGTGTTTGAGAATTCGATAAAGGGAGTAATACATAATGCTCTAAAGGTCGAGTAGGGTGTAGTTCTTTAGATGCCGAGTAAGATGGGTAATAAGACGGTTCGCATCTTAATTAAAAAGTAGCAACTTTCAAATTCCTGTTCGTTTAAGAAACCAAAAAGTAGGTGGTATGACACCTATCATGTCAATCATCGTTACATCGCAAGCTTAATAACTGTTGGGGAGTTGTCAACCACTGAATTTTTGTCTTGAAATATGCATTAACAATCCGTGCCTCTGTTAAATTAGCACATCATTACTGTTAGAAACAAATTTGCAATTATGAGGATAAGCTGTCCATATTTAAAGGACTCTTCAAAATTAGAATTCATTTCTATTCAAAGACAAATAAATTTTCTTGCTTTTTTGTCTTTACTCTTAAGTTCTTTAGCTTCTGTGATACCATTCTTCATAACCATTCAAGTATGGTTCGCAACATTGTCCATTGACTTACTCTCTTTAATTCTGAAGCAACGAAAACTAAGGCCACTTCTCCCCCCCCAAAATAAGGAGCAAGGCGACATGTTCTTTTGGTAGCTCGATTGCTAGTATTGAGGAAAGGTGGGATAAACTTACCTAGATAAATGCTCTTGCTATAGATAATTATCTCGAGGACAAAGAAGGGAGATTTTCAACGAGATATTTGTATAACAACATAACTACTTCTACGACTCTCCAGATGGAACTGCTAATTCTACTGACAGAGTTCTTGTCACGAAATATAATCAATACTAGCAAGATCTTCCTAGAACATGGAATCTGAAGAGGCCGAGAGAGGAAGAGAGGGTATGTTTCCCAAGGGAGTGTAAGTTCCATATATACCTGAAATATTTAGATTTTGTATTATGCTTCCCTTTCTCGGCTTTTATAAAGGGTTTCTTCAACTGCTTTAAAGTCACACCAAGTATGTTCTCACCCAATACATACCGACTTTTGATAGCTTTTGAGATAGTTTGTGAAGAAGTTGAAGTTAGGACTATGCCTCAACTGTTTCAGTTTTTCTTCACGATTAAGAAGTAGCCTGATGGGTGGTACTTTGCCACTACAAGGCATAAGTGGAAGTTTATGGATAGGTTAGAGTCCAAGATCCATAAGTGGCATGACAAATTCGAGTCGATAGTGTTTGATGAGGAGCTAGACTTTTGGACTCAATGGATTAGGCCAATCCACACTAAAGATATAGATTTGATGCCGAATGATGCAGTAGCGGGAAGAAAATTCAAGAAAGGAGGAAGAACAAAATGTTCTTCTAGGATGTAGAGAGAATTATACAGTGTTATGAAAATGGAGACTCAATCTTTTCTGAAAAAGAAGGTACGCTAATAAGCTACCACCGTATTAAGTATAGCCACAAGAGGAAAGTTATTCTTACGACTTGGGGGGAAAATTGTCGCCTTTAAGCCTTTCTCGGTATGGAGAATGCAAGTTTATTCTTTTCCCCTATGTTAATATTAACTTGTTTGCTCATGTTGCAGATATAGGTGTTGGTAAGGTAAATCCTATCAAGCTATTAGCCCAGCTAAGGCAAAAAAATCAAAAGCAGACAAGAGGGTAGCTACAGTAGCCACTACCACTTAGCTTGCAGCAGTAAAGAAAACTACAAAAGAGGACACATCTAAGCAGGCGGTAGCATAAAAGAAGACCTTGTAGCCAACCGACAGGCAGAAGGAGGATGAAAGATCAATATCGATCGAGGTCCCTTATACTATGGAGCCTTCGGTTGAAAATATTCAACCTTCTCTTGAGTTGAGAAAGGTAGGCTAAGAAAGCTAACCCTGCAATAAGGTCAAGGATGCCACTATTATCAAGGGGTCATCGTTGGTGCTGGAGGCAACGCTTAATGTTGATAAGAGACTGGGAAAGGAACTCACTGACCAACTACTTGCTAAAAGGTCTAAGGGTTTGGACAAGAGGATGATGGAGGCAATGCGGTCGCTTTCGACATCAACAGTGTCGAATTAATCCCCAATAAGGAGTTCGCAAGTATTTCATCCTGTGTTGGAGCTAAAATGTTTTGGATACTGACTTGGCCTTGGGCGATAGAATAAAATCTTTGGCCTTGATGGAAGGAATTATTCTTCCAAAGGATAAAGAGATTGCTAAGAAGGACATCGACAAGGTCGACGATTGTAATAAGGCCCATATTGCCATCAAGTTGTATGATGTGAGTATCAGTATTCATCTTTTTAACTATTGAATTTACTCAGTTGTTGATACTCCTTTTCTTTCTCATATAAGTAGCCACCTTCTGACTACTTTAGATGAGGTCGATAAGCAAACTAAGAAGATAAGATCTATAGAAGTCTTCATGTATTTTGTTGAGTCATTTCTGATACTTATCATATTAAATGAAATTGTTGTAGAAAATTGAGGACACATATAATGCATTTAAAGCCTAGACTACTGCTACCGAGAACGTAAGGATAAGGGCTGAGATGGAGGCGAGAAAGCTCTAAGAAGACTTCGCTGTCGAGAAGTTGGTAATACCCTTACTACCGATGAAGTTTTGAGCCTGAAGGCCAAAATGGAAGAGAAGTACAAGGAGTCTGAAGGCCTAATGGAGGAGCTATAGAAGAAGAAATAAGAGTGCTGCGGGTTAGGTCGAACTCTTTGCACGATGAGCAACGAGGAAGACTAGCTCAAAATATAGATTAAAGAGTTAGAGACCAACAACTCAAACTTAGAGAGTCTTGTTACCGAATTGGAGGAGACTGTGAGGAGAGGACCATTAGTTGAAGAGGCTTTCAATATAGTTACTCCTAGTAGATAGTACAAGAGACTTCTATGGAAGAAGTTGTTAAAGGGGGTCCAAGCGGCAAGAGAGGAGATCTTGAAGCTTCACCCTAATTATGATCTCTCCTACCTCAACTTTGCCGATGTCAATGACAAAGTCAATAATGTTGACGAAGATGATGATGATGAGGCAAGTATCGAGATTGTTAATAAGGGCGATGACAAAACTCTTGCCGAGGATCTAGGGGAAGACAAAGAACGTCTATCAAAATTAATCCCTGCTGAGCGGAAAGAGAAATCTGTTGGCTCTGAGACCCTAGGTGCCAAGAAAGAAGCTTGCTTAGAGAAAGCCCTAACCTCCAATCCAAAAATTACTTTTGTTGATTTTGAGAGTAGGCCATAAGATTTTCTTTGTATTCTTTGTACCTTGTGTTCTCTCATCTAATTGTTGAATGAAGTATATTTCATATAATAGACTGAGTATTTGTAATTATATTGTTGAATGAAGTAACTTTCATATAATTGTTTCCAGTATGTTTTATCTTACGCATCGCGTTGTTCCAATATGTATAATATCTGTGTTTTATTTCATATGTTCTTATTCATTAGCATGTTTTATATCATATGCTAAGTATTTCTCAGCATGTTTTATTTTACACACCTAGTTGTTTCTTGGCATGTTTTATTTCACATGCCCAATTATTTATTAGCATGTTTCATTTCACACGCCCAATTCATATGTCGTTATAGACATTGTCTGTTAGCCATTTGAGGCATGAATTAGCTGCATTACTCAGCTGTAAGATTAATTTATGCAATTCATTAACCACGATAGGCTAGAACTTAGGTTAATTTGTTTGCCATGCAGCTTAGAACTCATTAACTCGACAATGATAAAAAAGAACAACATTGTAAGACTTGAAACATAATTCTTATAAAAAAGTACTGTAGTCTTATAAGTAAGAAGGCTGTTGCCTTATAAACAAATGGAGATGAACATCATTTGACTAAATCAATTGAAATATAATTTCAAATTCTCAGCATTCCATGCTCGAGGGATGATAGATTTGTCCAACCTTTTTAGTCGATAAACCTCCTTGCCAACGACTTCCTAGATATTGACAAGATCCTCCTAGTTCGCACCTAGCTTCCATCTTTTAGTAAACCAAATCTCTAAGTTGAAAAACCTTGTGCTTCACTTTCTAATTGTAATACCTTATCGCTCTACGCTAGTATACCATGACCTTAGCTCTTCTAATATCTCCGATTTCATCAATGGTGTCCAAATTCGCTGTTAATCCAACTTAATTAACCATAATGTCAAAATTTTACATCCACATATTAAGCAAATCCAACTCAATTGGTAAGATGGCTTCTGTGCCGTATGTTAACTTGAAGGGCGTCTCCCTAATCGTAGTTTTGTGGGTGGTTCAGTACCCCCCATAAAATATTCATCTATTCATCAGCCCATTTCCTTCTAACTTGATCTACTTTCCATCTTAAACCATGCAAAATGATCTTATTTACAACTTTAACTTATCCATTCGTCTGAGGGTGTGCTACAGATGTATAGTTAAGGCGAATGCCATACTTCTCGCAAAATGCTTGGAACTTATTGTTGTCAAACTGCGGGCCGTTATTCGTTATTGTCATGTAAGGAACTCCGAATCTTGATATGATGGAATTGAAAATGAATGCTTCCACTTTTTGCCCGATGATCTTTCCCACTACCTCAGCCTCTACCCATTTGATAAAGTAATCCACAGCAACAATAACAAATTGTCATTAAGCGGTAAACTTCGAAAAGGGTCCGAAAATATCTAGCCCTTACTGGGTGAGGGGCTAAAGGCTAGTTAGGCTACATAACTTAGTTGCAGGCATATGACTTAACGATTGAAATAGGTATTGAAAGTATTGATGGCAACGCAAGGAATTCTTTGAGATCACTGAAAGCTTTCTCGCAATTGTCGGACCATTTAAATTTTTTTGGATTTTAAAGAATTCTACGTACCTATTAGCACTTCTCAACACAAATCTGTTAAAGGCGGCTATATATTTGGTAAGTTCCTATACTTCCTTGAACATACAAGGGGATTTCATATTCCTTATCACCTCAATCTTTCTCGGGTTAGCCTCAATGCCGCATCGAGTAACCACGTATCCTAAAAATTTTCCTGATGTTGTGCCAAAGACACATTTCTATGGGTTGAGTTTCATGATGTATCTCTTCAATGTGGTAAATGTCTCCTCAAGATCGGTAAGATGCCAATCCTCCTTCATACTCTTCATAATCATGTCATCGACATATATTTTGATGTTTTTGTGAATCTAGCGTTTGAACATCTTGGTAACAAGTCTCTGGTAGGTTATATTGATGTTTTTCAGCCCAAAGGCATTACCGTATAACAACACGTTCCAAAATTGGTAACAAAAGATGTATAGACTTCATCCTCCTTGTCCATCTTGATTTGGTTGTAACTAGAGAAAGCATCCATAAAAGAAAGTAATGTGTATCCAGTAGTTACTCCATCTAATCAATTTTTACCAATGGGAAACAATCCTTAGGATAGGTTTTGTTGAGATCCATGAAGTCTATGCACATTCACCACTTGTTGTAATACTTCTTGACTAGCACACAATTAGTTAGCTAAGTCGGATAAGGTTCTTCCCAGATGAATCTGGCCTTCAATAACTTCTAGACTTCTTCCTTTATTGTTGCTTGTCCAAAACGCCTTTTCTTTTGTAGGACCAACTTTAAACTCAGATCAATCTAGCGCTTGTGTATCATAACTTCTCTTGGGATACTTGGCATGTCTGAAGGGGACCATGCAAACACGTCAACATTGGCTTACAAGAAGTTAATCAAACTTTGATGAATATTTGCTAACAAGGGTTTCCCTATCCTTGTTGTTTTACTAAGGGCATCTGCCAATAAAATTTCCTCAGTATCACTTTTGGCATTCTCTATGCCAAACGACTTACCTTCCGAACAAGTTTCTACCTAAAATACCTCTTCTCATCTTAAGGCCCTCATAAACAAGGACCTTGCCAATTGCCGATCCCCTTTGCATATGCTAACTCCCGTGAGAGTATGGAACTTGGCTTTAAGATGTGTTGCTGAAGGGACAATGCTGAATAGATGCTAACACGGCCATCCCATTATCATGTTGTAAGGGACTAACATTTGACAACGAAGAAGTCTACTTTATCCTCCACAACATGCTCATCATCGCCGATTTGTATTGATAAAGAAATTACTCTGGTTAATTGAATTGGTTAGTTGTTGAAGGCATATAGATCATACTTGTAAGATCTTAGTTGTGCCTTGATCTTGGGTCTCATTGGGTCAAATGCATGTTGAAAAATGATATTAGCCAAACTTCTTGTGTCAACGACATAAAGAATCTTCTTAACTTCGAAGTTTGTGACTCTTGCATTGATAACTAGTGCTCATCATGTGGTCTTTGGATGCCCTCAAAGTCATCCTCCATGAAAGAAATCATGTTGTTGATCCTACCCTTCTTGCCTTGGATGTTGCAGACGTAAATTTTGGCATTCGTCAAACTTAAAGAGCTTGACCGGCCTATATTAGGTCCATTGATAATGGTGTTGATCACTTTGTTAGGTGCTTTGCAAGGATTTGCATCCCTTGTATCTCTCCTAGCCATAGTTAGTCGAGTGTCGTTCTCTTGTTCCACACATCTCCTTTAGGATAGTCTCTCGATATTTTCAACATCATGTGCTAGGAATTTTTGCAAATACCTACGTTGAATCGCATTCTTGAGCTGTATGCACTCATTTGTGTTGTGACCTTTGTCATAGTGGAAGTCACAGTACTTATTGGAATTTCTCCTCAAGGGATTTCCTTTCATTTTTTTCGATCACTGCAGAAAGCCTCTCTATCTACGTACCTCCATCAATATGTCCAAAATTGGACGATTGACGGGTGTATGGGATGAAAATGTTGGAATCCTTGGTCTCTTTCTCTCAGCATTCGAACTTTGATCACCATCTGAGCCAAATCTATCCTTCGCACTTTTTCCCTTGTCATTTTTTCTATCTCTTCTGTTCTGATCGGCCTCTTACCAGGCCTTTATGTTATCTTCCTGACCAATGTATAAGGTGGCTTTAGCCTTGAACTTAGTGAAAGTTTTCAGCTTGTTCTTTGCAAAAGACTTGAAAAAGTTTCCATAGGGCTTAACTCCATCGATTACAACATTTAGAGCTATACTCATATCTAATTCTGGGATTTAAACCATCTCGATCATAAACCTAGCTAGGTAATCTCTGATTGACTCGTTTGATTTTTGTTTGATTGTGTTAAGGATTAAGGAAACCTTAACAGGAAGTTTGCTTGCAAGGAAGTATCGAAAAAACACTTTTGCTAATTCATCGAAACAAGAAATGGAGTTTGGTTTTAAGTGTTTGAACCATGTGCTGGCTACATTCCTCGAGGTTAAGGGAAAAGGTTGACAGGCCACTACATTACTCAAACCATGTAACTTGGCCAATGTACAGTAGTACTCCAATTGGTCTTTGAGGTCCTTTGTTCCATCATATGTTTCAAACTATGGTAGCTTGATGTATTGAGGTATCACTTCCTCTAAAATCTCTGGAACAAAGGGACTCTTCTTAATTTCTAATTGCTTGCTTAATGCGGTAGGGGCACTGACATGGGATGGACCACATGGTGCACCCACTACGATTGCTTACCTTTGTCATTCTTTTTTAAAATAAGAGTCGAGGGTCCTGTCACGACCTCGACTTACTTTTTCAATAACTCCAGTAAATAAATTGGATTATTGCTATTGTCGACATCATGATCACCATGCTCTTTGTTCTGATTTAGATTAATACTATTATGAAGGAGGTTAAGGATCTGTTCATTTTTTTTTTTCAACTTCAAGTTTTCTTTAGCCAAATCGAGGCATAGTTGCTCGAGTCTAGCCAATCGTTGCTCATCAGTATGCCGACTCTCCCCTTCATGGCATTGGGAAGAAGTGCCAACAGTTACACTCTTAGTCATTCTAGTCTTAGCCATGTAGAGTATGTTTAGGAAAAAATAGACGATGCTAAATGTTGTTGGTGAATTTTGGGGATTGGAAATATCCTGCAAAGATAAGAAAAATGCTTAGTACTGAGGCCAGTTCGGTGCGGCCACTTCGATGCCTAAGTTAGTAAACAGGGATGAGAAAGGTAAAGTAAAGAGGTTAAGGGTTATTAGATGTCCCTTCTAGAGTTTCTTTCCCATATTTATAGGAAATTATCATGTCTAAAGGAGTGGTTATCAGAATAACTATCGAGACACGTGGAAGGTTCTTGATTAGACACCTTCCTTGAAATGTAGGAAGAGTAGGTAGTTATGTAATATAACCGTACCTGTAATAATTGTTCCTACCATGAACTTGAAAGGTATCGAGAATATGGATTGCCTGGTTTATTAGCAACCAAATGGATGAGTAAGATTAGTGGATGAAAACTGACTATCAATAGTAAGTAGTAATTTTGTGAAATCTTGACTTCTATTACTTGTTTGCACTTTCTTGTAGATTAAAGATGCCATTGTAACTTGTTCCAAATGTTGGTTTATAATGGTTTTAATTTGGTATATAATCCAGTCTTATGGCATCCATTGAACCTATAAGTGTTAACTAATGTCCTTTGAGAACTTGAGTTTCAATCTTACTAATTCACTCAAATTCAATGATGCTTGAACATTGAAGTGACTTCTTGATGCTTTGGAATCTTGCTTGGTTTGAAGATGTGCAAACATAACGCGTCTTAAATGTCTCTAGCTCCTTGATTCTTAACATGAAAAAGAATTGTCATTAAGTAATTAATGTGGTCATTTTGCAACCTAATTTAAATTAAACATAAATCTTGATTTTAAATAATTATTTTGATCAATTGAAACATGCTGGATATATAAAAGGCCTTTTGAACTAATGATTTCACTTAATTCACTTAGATTGCCTATTTGTGTTAGAGCTAGTTGCATTAATCAACTTGCATTGGGTGTCAGTCAATTATGATCTAGATGTTAACTATTCTGCAATCACAAAATAAAAATTGTAGTTAGCATCTAAAATGCCTACTGATATAAGTATAGTATTTCTTATCTCTTTTCTCTTTCCTCTTCATTCTCTTCTTCCTCTTTTCCTAAGCGCTTAGAGCTCTCCTATGAGCCATCAAACCATCCATGCTCCACTTGCCTTTTGCTCTACCAAAAACCCCATTTCCTTTTACCAATCTACCATTTAACACCTTCTAAATGCTACCTTTTTCCTTAAATCACCCAAATCCCTAAATCTACTCTTAAAACTTTAACTCTCCAATGGCTTCCTTAGTAGGCACCTGAAGTACACAAACAAGATACTTGAGTTACGACCAACATGAAAGATAATGTACTGAGTTTAATAGGCACCATTTTCCCTTAGATCAGCATGCTCAGTAGTAAGAAATTTTTTAGAAATTGTCTACAGATCTTATTAAACAATTCTTTACAAATGTAAATTGATGGACTTAGGATTTCATGTATGCCTAGTGTTCTCACTAATAAACTTCGGCATTCAGTACTATTCTTAATGAAGTAAATGATGAGATTATTATGCTATTCTATTGTAATCTTACTGATCGCCTTAATTAAAATGGGTATATATCCATAAGATTAGATCTAAGAGATGATGAATGAGATTGTCTTTATATTTATATGTATGGACAAAGAGTTGAAATCGACCCCTCAGATGTTTGTAGAGTTATTAGAGTGAGTGTTAGAAGGGATGTGATAGGAATCAATGTCACTATCCCATTACCAAAAGTTCAGTTAGGGGATTGCAAGGATTAGCCTAGCACATTATAGCTCGAGAACCTCTTAAGGATGAAGACTCCATTAGTACCCAAGGCCTCTTACACTTTAACTAACCTAAACGCTAAGCATTGGTTGTAGCTAGGATGTCCACCAACCTATCTCCAAACAAGTCTACAATATTGAAGTTGTTGAATGACCTAATCTTAGGAATGCTAAGCAATGAGTTGACCTATCAGTCCTCCCAACCTGATCTAGATCAGGTTGATTGAATGTTCCTGTGCTCCTCTTATTTCTTGCTAAATCGACTATCTTAGGTGCTAAGCTACTTAAGTATATAGGTCTATATCCTCCTCGAGAGCAAACTACACATTCTTCTATTCTTTTGTTAGGACTACTAAACCCCAATCGACGTATGTCCTTGACGCAAGATCCCATGATTATCCTTCATAGATTCTATTGTCCATTTTACACCTTTTTAGTAATGTATTAGGAATCTTATTGTATATTATTTTTAATTTACCCTTTTGTCTTTTCCTACTTAGCAAAATCTAGAGGCCAGGTATATTGACTTCATTTTCTTTTAAGTCATAATCATCCTTGAGCATTGAATACACTAACATTTCTCAAGAGAAGTTCCTTTCTCTTCCTTAGCTCTTATCTATTCTTTTTAGTAAGGAATAGTGGCAAGTAACCTTAGGTTATCATTCTTACATAATATTGAGTGGTAGATTAGGTTGTATAGGACTTGCGTAGTGTATTATATCCACCTAAGTAGCTCACAGGTTGCTAAGCTTTTCTTTGCTATTGTTCAAATTCCCAGTTGTGGTGTGCCCTTCATGTGTCCTAACCTTGAAGGCACATTAGCTTTATTAGGGGTATGCTTAAGAGCTTAGTTATCACTAAGACTTACCATAGCAAATTTGAACTAAATGGGTCCTTTGAAATGACAAAGAAAATAGAAGGAAATAGTCTACGAACGAACTAGAGTAGCTGACGTGAAGCTGCTTGAAGGATGTGACTCACCGATGAACACAACACAACTTGACACCTTACTTGATATGACACACAAGTTGATGTCAAGGTTTACCTACCACTAATCTTGAGCTACTTGGCAAGATTAGATAAGAGTGTATTAAAGAAAATGAACTTAGAGAAGGATGTCTCTCAAGAATAGAATATTCAATGTCTAATTGTCAAGTTATTTGCGGCTTATAAGGGAAAGGGACTATTTATAGTAAGTCCCTATGGTAATATTATGAATAAGGAAATTACAAGAAAGTATATATAAAAAAGGGGATTCCTAATACATATGAAAAAGGGTAAAAAGGACAAAAAACAAAAATGGAAAAGTAGTACAATGTCAGATGAGGTAGACAGGTGGTAGTATAACATTGATCCCATATGGAAGATTCTCTGAACACAACAAGTGAGAGGGATCAAGATGTTGCGGCAATAAAGGAGCCAAGATGAGAAAAGAGTGATGAGAGAAATGGTAACAAGACGAGAGAAAACTACTCAGCCAGTAAGTGAGTCTCTCATCACTCGGCAAGAACCTTTTGGCAGCAGTTGGTTGGATTACTTGGCATAAGGTCCTTAGTAAGGGAATGTTCGGCATCATCACAATCAAGAGTATAGATCAACATGTAATAATGCAAGGAGCTTAAGGAGTTCAGCCACCTTCCTTCAATGTAAAGTTTCTTATCATTAGTAGGTTCTCGAGAAAGGATTCTTTGAGTGAGGGATTGGAGGCCTCGAAGTCGTGTGTAAGTAATGGGACTGATGGTTGGCAATTCATTAGTTCCCTAAGGTTGCTGAAGATTTGTGCTCAAATCTTAGTCTTTGTCATCATCAGGCACATAAGGAGTCAGATCGGCAATGTTGAATATAGTAGACATGTCGAAACCTTTAGGAAGCATTCCTTAGTAAGATAGACCCAAACAAGGTCCCTAGGGGTATAAACAACTCGTCTCCTTCCGTAGTTTCCTACTTCCTTCTGTCAGGCTACAGTTTTGGCCAATTGCTTAGCAATCTTCTGATGTAACCTCTGGAACTCCTCATCATGTTGTAGGCTGAATTGACTTTCTCTTTATATAGTTGGACTATTAATTAAATCTAAGGGTAGGTTTGGGTTAAGTCTATAAACAACCTCAAATGGTAATGTTCCAATTGTGTTGTGAGCTGGGCAATTGTAGGAAAATTCAATGATGGGCAGACATAAATCCTAATCATGAGAGTTCTTTCCAATAGTGGCACTAAGGAGGTTACTGACAGATTTGTTCATTACTTCAGTTTGGCTATCTGTCTGGGGCTGACAAGGGGTATTCAATAGGAGTTTAGTGCTAAGCTTCCTCCATAAGGTCTTCCAAAAAAAGCTTATGAATTTCAAATCACGGTCGGACACAATACTCCTTGGCACTCCATGTAGTCATACAATTTCTTACAAAAGAGGTTAACGATGAATAAAGCATCATTAGTTTTGTGGAAGGGAATGAAGTGACCCATCTTACTGAACCGATCGCCACTAAGATGATTGAGTCGTGTCTTCTTGGTGTGTAGGGAAAACCAAGCATGAAATCTATGATCAGATCAGTCCATGGCCACTCTGGAATTAGTAGGGTATATATTCTTCATAGGGCTCTCTCCTCCTCTTTGCATATTTACATACCTTACACCTCGCACCTCTTAAGTATTTGGTGCACATCTTTCATCATCCCAAGCTAGTAAAAATACTCCTTCAATATCTCAATCATCCTCTTTTCCCCAAAATAGCTGGCCAGACCCCCAACATGAGCTTCTTAAAGGAGTAACTCCCTTATTGAACTACTCAACACACAAATCTGCTTACCCTTCATCAAGAATGCTTCGCTCAATTAGAACCCTTCTATAGCTCCTTTAACACTGCACATGGCTATTAAAGGTCCAAAATGTAGGTCATGCTCACATCGATAAGGTAAAGTGCCAAATCCAAGGACCTTATCTTATAACATTGTGATGAAGGCATGACGGCGAGAAAGTGCATCAGCCACTGTGTTGGTGCTTCCCTTCTTATACCTGATGACATAGCAAAAGGTCTCCAAGAACTTGATCCACTTGGCGTGATGCTGAGAAAGCTTATGTTGCTCGTGAAGATACTTGAAAGATTCATGATTTGAATAAATGATGAACTCTCTCAGTAATAGATAATGCTGCCAGTTCTGGAGTGTTCGGACAAGGGCATAGAACTCCCTGTTATAGGCTGAGTAATTTAGAGCAGCACCTCGAAGTTTTTCACTAAAGTAGCCAATGGGTCGACGCTCCTGCATAAGGACAGCACCAATACCAACACCAGACGCATCACATTCAACCTTAAAAACCTTCTCAAAATCTAGCAAGGTGAGTATTAGAGCAGATGTCAACTTAGACTTCACGTCTTCAAACTCCTCTAAGCCTTTTCTATCCATCTAAACTCAATGTTCTTCTTGGCTAATTCAATTAACAGTATAATTATGGAACTGAAGTTTCAAATAAATCTCCGATAGAACGAAGTTAGACCATGGAAGCTCCTGACTTCGGCAGCACTAGTCAGCATAGGTCACTCATTAATAGCTCTAACTTTTCCCTCATTAACTCGAACTCCCCTCCTTGAAATGACATATCCAAGGAATATAACCTTGCTTTGACAAAACACGCATTTCTTTAGGTTACTGAATAATTTCTCAGCACGGAGTATGTTAAACACCAATCTCAAATGTTCGACACGAATGAAGAGGTCAGCATTATAGACTAGAATATCATCAAAATATACCACAATGCATTTACCGAACAATGATTTGAGTGCATGATTCATCAATCGCATAAATGTGCTCAATGCATTAGTTAGACTAAATGGCATCACCAACCATTCAATCAAACCATCCCTTGTCTTGAAGGCCATCTTCCATTCATCCTTAGGTCTCATTCATATTTGGTGGTAGTCACTCTTCAAATCAATCTTAAAAAAGATGCAGGCGCCATGTAAGTTGTCAAGCATATCATCAAGTCGTGGGATCAGGTATCGATATTTGATAGTGATCTTAATGATAGCTCGACTATCAATGCACATTCGCCATGTTCCATCCTTTTTCAACACGAGCACAGCGAGTACAGCACAAGGACTCATGCTCTCACAAACATATCCATAATCCATCAACTCATCCACCTGTTTCTTCAGTTCAGCTACTTGCTCTAGATTAAGCCTATAAGCGTGTCGATTAGGTAAGGTAACCCCTGGTTGGAGGTCAACGCAATGCTCGATACCTCTCAGGGGAGGTAAGCCTTTCGGTAGCTCGGTAGGGAATAGGTCGGCAAAGTATTGAAGTAGCTGCTGTACTTTGGCAGGTAAGTTCTCGACTTCTCTAACCTCTAAGAATCTCTTGACTAAAAAGAGCACATAGTCCTTGACCTTGACTTCTTATGCAAACTGAGCTCGGGAAATCACTAAGGACTTCCGCTGTAAAGATCTAGCAACCTTTTCTTAGGCTTCTTATACTTCCTTAGGATTATAGGTATCAATATAATTTTCTTCTTGTCCTTTTAGAACATGTAAGTGTTTTTATACCCATCGTATAACACTCTCAAATCAAATAGCTACAGTTGGCCAAATAATATATAAAAAGCATACATGGGAAGGCTATTACATAGCACTTCATCCTTATACATATCACTAATGGTAATCGGTACTCTAACTTGCTTGGCAATGTATAATCCTCTTTTCTCATTCAACAGTAAATCTTGTACGGCTTGGAGTGTAGAAGGTTAGCAATTTCATGGCCTTAATTACCCCTTATGCGATGACATTAGTACAACTCCTTATATCAATGATTACGGTGCATAGCTTGCCATTCACCTAGCAATTCATATGGAAGAGGTTCTCTCTTTGCTCTTTCTTGTTAGCCATAAAAGCACTAAGAGATCATCAAACAGCAAAGCAATATTTAGCTTCACCGTTAGAGGGTATCTCGGCATAGGTATCTTCCTAAAATTCTTCCAACATCTGATCAGTCGCTACTTCTTCCTCTCCTTCACTCGTACTTTCTACTTCAAACTAGCGCTTGTCTCCCTTTATGGTCATGATTTAGCTGTTTAGATATTGACTAGCCACGTGTCCATAGCTAAGGCATTTAAAACATTTGATTTCTTAGGTTTTCCTTCCTAAACTCTAACATAGATCTCTTCGGATCTCAAGTTCCTCGATCTTGCTCTTACCTTGGCCTTCTTCTAAGTGGCTTGGCATTTGACCTTAACATTCTAACTCAGAACTATTTGATGCTCTATCATTCCTTGGTCAGCTTGGCAGGCCACTCCTATTCGGCATCAATGTTTAGCTACTCAACATCCAGCTAACTTGGTTTAGCCATTGCCTTTTAACTCTCTAGGCCACACAGATGGTTTCATCCAAAGTTGTGAAGTTCTAGAGTTCCATGATGTTACCAATCTCAGCCCATAGTCTAGGGATGAACTGTACTATAGTTTAGGTCTCAGGTTCGCCAACATTGCATCGTATCATGAGTAACTGAAAATCTCAAACATAGTCATCTATGGATCTATTACCTTGCCTCAAGTCTTGGAGTCATTGGAAAGTGTCTTGTTTATAGTGTTCGGGAACAAACTTACTTCTCAAAACTCTCTTCATCTCGCTCCATATTCAAACTTCACGTCGAGCCCTTAGGTGAACATTCTATAGTTTCTTCCACTACATTGCTGCATACCCAGAAAATTCTAACACAGCCACTCAAATGCAAATAGTATCTTCATAATCGTAGTAGTCAAATATCTTTTCAATCTTTTCTTCCTAATCCAGGTAGTCATCAGTACTACCAAACCCATTGAAGCTCAGAATCTATACCTTAAAATGTTCAGCACCTCTTGGTGCCTTAAACCCACGCTCATCGATCCTAATATACTGATCTACTTCTTCTTCGTGCTCTTCCACTTCATCTAACTCCAACCTTCTTCTCCCAACTCTGTCAGCATGTCGCGATAGTACCTAGTTCATTGGAAAGGCTTCCGAAGCTCACTCATTCATTTGCCTTCTCAGCTTATCTCTCATCTCTTAGCCTAGCTTAGTAACTCTCTGACGTAGTTTAGTCTTTAAGACACTGTTTATTGAGATAGCTAGGTTGGCTACAATAGCAGCAAGATCTTGTATCTACTCATCAATAATACGTAGTGTTTGTTAGGTAACTCAACTATGACCATGAGCATCACTCTCGGCATCGTTAATCTCTCCCTATACTCTAGGATTCGACTTCTCAGCACAAAGCTTTAGTAAATACACTTTACATGAATGCCTTCAACACACACATAAGTAACTCAAACAATAGATTAACTATCACTCCACAGCTTTTGGTCTCAACCTCAAGCTCTGATACCAGGATTATATGGTGTACCTAAGAGCTTAATTATCACTAAGAATAATCCTATCAAATCTAAACTAAATGGGTCCTTCGAAATAATGAAGAAAATAAAAGGAAATGGTCCATAAATGAACTGGAGTAGCTGACGTGAAGCTACTTAGAGGATATGAATCACCAACGAACATAACACAACTTGATACCTTACTTCATATGACGCACAAGTTGATGTTAAAGTTTACTCGCCAATAATCTTGAGCTACTCGGCAAGATTAGATAAGAGTGTATGAAAGAAGATGAACTTTGAGAAGAATGTCTCTCAAGAACAAAATATTTAATGTCTAATTGTCAAATTATCTACGACTTATAAGGGAAAAGGACTATTTATAGTAAGTCCTTAGGGCAACATTACAAATAAGGAAATTATAAGAAAGTATATACAAAAAAGAGGATTCCTAATACATACGAAAAAGGGTAAAAAGGATAATAGACAAAAATGAAAAAGTAGTATAATGTCAGATGAGATGGAAGGTGGCAATGCAACATTGGTCTTGTATGAAGATTTTCTGAACACAACAGGCGAAAGGGATCAAGATGTTACAGCAATAAAGGGGCCGAAAAGAGAAGAGAGTAACGAGATAAATGGTAACAGACCGAAAGAAAACTACTCGGTCGGTAAGTAAGTCTCTCATCACTCAACATGAAACTCTTGGTAGCAATTGGTCGAATTACTCGACATAGGGTCCTTGGTAAGGGAATAGTCGACATCATCACAACTGAGAGTATAGATCAACGTGTAATAATGCGAGGAGCTTAAGGAGTTCAACCACCTTCCTTCGGTATAAAGTTTCTCATCATCAGCAAGTTGCTGAGAGAGGATTCTTTGGGTGAGGGATTGGAGGCCTCGGAGCCATACTTGAGTAATGGGATTGATGGTCGGTAGTTCATCAATTGGTACTAAAAGATAGTTTTAGCTCGATAAGTATGTAAAGTGTAGGTGAAGTTCTTATATGTGTATGCTGTTAATAGATGCTATGTTCTTCTGTAGCTGCTATAGTTGTGTAAGTATTAGAGTTATGATTGAGAGGTTGTAGTGATTCCCATGATTATAGGCTATCATGGAGTAAGTTGTAGGCATTGTGTGTTGGTTTAGAGGTTATGTGAAGTAGCAATACTAGGTGCTCCATTATACCTTATTTTCAACATTCGAAACAAAGTACGTAGGTTTCTCTATTGTGAGTATAGTGTTTGTTAGAGTGTTGGCATGGTACAATTGTTAGTGGTGGTTTTTGGAAGTAAGATTTAAGGTTTTAAAATTTATTCCAATGGAGGAAGTGGTTTCAATGAGTAACGATGTCGGATTCAAGTATTAAAGGTGCTATTGGAGATAACAAGAGTGGTGCTCAAGGCCAAGGCCAACAGGGAAGTTACATACTAAGGTTAGTTAAGGACGAGATTGATAGACTTACTATTCTAGTGGAAAGTTTGGTTGCTACCATGGGAGACAATAGATAACCTCCTAGAGATGATAAAAACAATAATGAGTTGATGGCATACATGACCAATGTTATGGTCACATTAGCTAACCTTGTCACCTGGCTTGAAATGTCCGAATTGGAGGAACGGACATACCTATTAGGCGAAGACTTTCCTTGGATAAAATTGAGGAGGTGGATGAAGATGACAAGGAGTATTTTGAAGTTGAGGAGTGAAGACGTTGAGCTCTCTAAGGGCTTAACAATGTCAAAGTCCAAATCCTGACCTTTTCTAGGAGTAGTGATGCAAATGAGTATCTTAAGTGAGAAGAAAAGGTTGAGGAAGTATTTGCTTGTTATCAATATACTGAGGATGTCAAGGTCCATCTTGCTACCCTTGAATTCTTTAGTTATGTTGCCATATTGTGGAAGAGTCTCCCTACAGCTAAGAAGAGGGATGGCTAACATGGTGTTTAGACTTAAGAAGACATGACATGGTTGTTGTGAGGTAGGTTTATTCCTAAGTCCTATTTGCGAGATACTTTTGCAAAGCTACAAGAACTTTGTCAAGGAAACTAATCTATAGATGACTATGTTAAAGAGTTCTAAATGCTAATGATCCGAGTTGATATTGATGAGCTAAAAGCTCGTAGTGTTTCGAGATTTGTTTTTAGACTCAAATACGAGCTCTATAATATTGTGGAAGTTTAAAGATTTTATACCTTTGAAGAAGCCATCAAGATTGCCTAAAGGGTTAAAAAACAGAGGCGAAATACTCCATTTTAACCTAGTTTAAATCGAGTTATGCTACCCAATTGAACTAGTCAATCTAAGCACCAAAGGCCAACAAAGGAAGAAGAGTCGCATGGTTGACCTGTTGAATGTTAAGGTAATTTAAAGGGCTAACCTTGTTGATAAACTCGTTGAAGGAAAGTTTGAGAAAGGATGGTCTTCTAGACGTAAGACTAGTGAGATAAAGTGCTTTAAGTGCTCAAGTTATGGACGCATGGTTGCCTAATGCCCTAATCAATGTGTTATGGTAATGCGTGGTCATAACATGGACAACACTAGCGAAAGTGAGCCTATAAAGGATGAGAAGGAGGTTAGAATAGTTGATGGGTTTAAGGAAGAAATAAATGTGTATGCCAATTAGGGCAAAGTTATGGCCTTGATGCTGCAAAGGGTATTGAACTTTATAGTTTATACCAAGCTTAGAAGAAGATTGGAGGGAGAACCTATTCCATACCAAGTGTACAATTAAAGGTTAGTTGTGCTTCATTATAGTATATGGAGGAAATTGTACTAATGTTATTGCTCAATTGCTAGTATAGAGGTTAGGTTTGCTGACCTCCAAGCAACCCCGCCCTTACAACTACATTGGTTACATGATAAGGGTGCTCTATACGTTGTCGAGCAAGTGATTGTGTCGTTTTGTGTTGGAAACTTGTACAAGAACGAGGCGGTCTATGATGTCGCCCCTGTAGGTACTTTACAGTTGTTATTAGGAAGATCGTAGTTGTTTAGCCATTGTATCATGCATGATGGGTATAAGAACACTTATGCCTTCACTAAGGGTGAGAAGAAGATTGTGTTACATTTGATGACTCTTAACCAAGTGAATAAGATACAGAATCAACTCACTCGAGCTATCAAGAAGAAGGCTTCAATATTATCCCAAAAAGAATTATATACTGTGGAGAAGGCCAATGAGCCTATGTTTTCATTGATCTATAAACTGTAAAACTTCAACACCTAGGTACTATGCCAAAAGAGGTCAAGTGGTTGATTGATGAGTTCTCCAACCTATTCCCTGAAGAACTACCCAAGGGTTTACCCTCAATTCACGAGATTAAAATTGCATTTACCTATAGCCTGATGCTGCCCTATTGAATCGACCTGGAAATAATATGAATTTGAGATAGGCTGTTAAGTTGAACAGATAAGTGGACAAGCTCATTAAGTGAAGATATGTAAGGGAGAGTATGAACCCATGTGCTGTGCCTACCTTACCATACCTAAGACGAATGGTTCATGGCACATGTGCATCGATAGTTGAGCTATTGATCACATCATTGTAAAGTACAAGTACCTCGTACCTAGGCTTGGTAACATGTTGGATGAGCTCGATGGTGCTAAAATACTTTCTAAGATTAACTTAAGGAGTAGCTATCATCAAATTCATATGAGACCTAAAGATGAGTTGAAGATTATATTCAAGACACAACATGGCCTCTACGAGTGGTTAGTCATGCCTTTTGGGCTAACCAATGCATTGAGGACGTTTACAAGGCTAATGAAACATTTGATGTAACCTTTGATGGGAAAATGTACGCTAGTGTACTTTGATGATCTCTTGGTCTATAATGCCAACCTGGTAGACCATGTTGAACATCTCTAAGCTATTTTTGACATATTTTGTGTTAAGAAATTGTTCTTGAATTTGAAAAAAGTATACATTTTGTTGACACAAAGTTGTCTTCTTGGGATACGTAGTGTCTAGTGATGGAATTTGAGTAGATGAAGAAAAGATCTAAGTTGTCTTGGAGTGCCTAACTTTGAAGAATATTATTGAGGTCAAAATTTTTCATATACTTGCTTCATTTTATAAGCGATTCATCAAGAACTTCAGCACTACCATGACTCCCTTGACTGAGCTTACAAAGAATGGTGAAAAATTCCAATGGACTGTGTAAACTGATAAGACTTGCAAAGAGATCAAGGAAGAGTTAACAACTACCCTAGTCTTAGCCTTACCCAACTTTGAGAAGCCTTTGAACTATAATGTAATGCTTTAGGTGTCAGTATCAGAGCTGTATTAATTCAATAATGCCGACTTGTTGCCTATTACAGTGAGAACCAAAATGGCACCACCCTAAACTATTCTATGTATGAGAAGGAGATTTATTCTCTTTATTGAGCTCTAATCATGTGGCAGAACTACTTGTTACCTCGAAAGTTTGTCATCTACATAGACTATAAGCACTTGAAACATCTCAAAAGTTAAAACAAACTTTTGAAGAGGCAAGCAAAGTGGCTTAAGTTTGTGGAAGGTTTCTCCTATGTCATCAATCATAAGAAAGGTAGTACTAACGTGGTAACAAATGCCCTTTTTTGTTAGCAAACTCTACTCACAATACTACAAACCAAGTTACTTGGTTTTTCCCTTTTATCGAATAGTATATTCAAGATCCTCGTTTTGGTCCTATTGTTGGGAAATCCAAGGAGTCACAATTGGTAGATGTTATAGGAAGGATGGATACTTATTTGAGGATAGGAAGTTGTCCATTTCAAGTTGTTCTACTCATAAGCCATTAGTTTGGGAGGCTTTTAGTAGAGGCCTATCTAGACACTTTTGCAAAACTAAAACAGCCGACCTTCTCAAGGTAAATTTCCATTAGCCAAAAATAGAAAAGGATGTCTATAAGGTTGTCGGCAATTGTGAGATTTGTAAGAAGGGAGTTCATGGAGAGTATATGTCCCTGTTGATGCTAACCTTACCATGGCTTGAGCTCAGCATAAACTTTATCCTAGGGTTACTTGTGACATCTCGAGGATGGGATTTGATCCTTATAGTTATGGATCATTTTAGCAAAATGGCACACTTCATACCATGCCACCAAATTAATGATGCTTTATATATAGTTGATTTGTTTTTGTAAGAAGTGATCTAACTACATAGAGTTCCAAGATCTATCATTTCAAATCAGGATACAAAGTTCTTAAGCTACTTTTGGAAGAAATTATGGAGAAGGCTTGGCACAACACTTGTTTTCAACTATGGTCGCAACCCTCGAACTTATGGTCAAACTAAGGTGGTGAATATGACCTTTGGCACACTAGTCTAATTATGGAGTTTGCTTATAACTGAATTGTCTACAGTATAATAAGGAAGACATCTTTGGGGTCATTTATGGCCTTAATGCAACCATTGCAATTCACTTAGTCCGTACCCCAATAGCTCTTGAGGAGAGTCAATTAGGAGTTGATCAAGCCCAAGAAATATACAAGTTACATCAACAAGTGGCTAAGTAGATCTCCAAGTTCAATGAAAGGCAACATTAGATTGAAAGTTAAGGCCACCAAGCTATCTCTTTCAATCCAAGCAACCTGGTATGGATTTACCTTAGCCAAGCAATCGAGTTGATGGACCATTCAAGGTGTTAAAGAAAATCAACTGCAATGCCTACCAAATCAAGTTACCTAAGGCCTACAATGTCTTTCTAACTTTCAATGTACCTAACCCAATTCCCCACCAACCAGTAGAAGAGGAAGGAAGGCCCTAAGAAGAACTTATAGAGAAAGAAAACTCTATAGATTTGAGGTCAAATCCTCCAGACCCTATGGAAGATGATAGGAACTAATGTCATGATCTCATTACTAAAGCCGAGCTAAGGTATTGTAAGGATTAGCTTGGCGTATTTTAGCTCAAGAACCTCTTAAGGATAAAGATTCCATCAACACCAAAGGCCTCATATACTTCAACCTACCTAAATGTCGAGCATTGGTCGCGGTTAGGACATCTACCAATCTGTCTCCAAATAGATGAGCAATACCAAAATTGTTAAATGACTTAAGTTCAGGATTACCAAGTACCGAGCAGACCTATCCATCCTCCCAACCTAATCCAGATCATGTTAGCTAAATGTCTAATGCTCCACTTGTTTCCTACCAAGCTGACTATCTTGAGTATCGAGCTACTTAAGTGCCAAGGTCTCTATCCTCCTTAAGAGCCAGCTATACATTCTTATGTTATTTTATCAAAGTCACCAACCCCTAACTGATATGCATCCCTAATGCAAGATCCTATGATTATCTTTTGCAGATTCCATTGTCCATTTTACCCCTTTTTAATAATGTAGTAGGAATCTCATTATATATTATTTGTAATATACCCTTTTGTCTTTCCCAACTTTGTAAACTCTAGAGGTCAGTTATATAAGCCTCATTTGTAAGCCAAAATCATCCTTGAGTATCAAATACACTAACATTTCCCTATGAAATTTCCTTTCTCTTCCTTAACTCTTATCTATTCTCTTTAGTAAGAAATAGTGCCAAGTGACCTTAGTTCGTCATTCATGAATAATATCAAGTGGTAAATTAGGCCGTGTAAGATTTGCATGGTGCATCATATCTACCTGAGTAGCTCACGAGTTGCTAAGCTTTTCTTTGTTGTAGTTCAAATTCCCTATTATTGTGTGCCCTTCATATGTTCAAACCTCGAAAATGCATCAAGATGCCTTTATAACTGATTCTCATCTTATTTGTGATTATGAAGCTACATTCAACTTTAAGGGCATTGAAAGTCGTTAATAGACAAAAAAGGCTCTAAGAGAAAAAAGATCACCTATAGCTTATTAAGTTCTCCATTTATATTTGTGTCACAATTATTTACCAAGAATAGGACAACATAGCCATGTAACATAAGAAGATCTATGGGTTATAGAAAGATTTCATTTTTATAGACAAATTTCATTTCAACAGAAAGATTGATTTCTAAAGTTTATTATGCACTAATTTTTAAAGAGTTATGAATGGTCCTAATTATGCTTGTTTAGGGATGGCAAGGTTTATAACACCCTTCCATAAAGAAAAGGTGTTCAGTTTGGAAATCCATTAAAGCTAGCTCCCACTTGTGAGCCATTTACTTTTTATCATGTTATTATAACCTACATGAAATGCATTTTGATGATAACAAAATATATTTAAATTACTAATCAAGTTATTGAGTGTACAAGGAATGTTTACATATTGTTAAAAGATAAAAAAGATCAGAAAAGAAAATAATAGCTTGTGAACCAAAAGAAACGAGATCAAAACTAAAAAACAAAGATTAGAACCTAGCTATGTGATTAAGGATCAAAATGGATAAAGAATGACAAGAACAGGTATTGATTAGAACATGACAAGAGTGTTTATTGATCAAAACAAGAAAAGAAGATTTATCAAGAGCACATGAACCAAAGCAACATTATATTTCAAGTGAAGGAAGAAAAGAGAAGTCTGAACAAGAGAAATAAGAATGGAATGAGAAGCAAGAAACTTGTTAGAAACAAAACAATCAAGATCAAAAGACAAATGACGATTAGAAAGTTACATAGAATCATGACTGAAGAAAAAAGTATTTTACACATCAAAACCCAATACCAATGACAAGATATATTTGAGTGATATATCTAATGAAGCCATAAGATATTTTATCAATATATGAGAAGTAGAAAACTTAAAGTTTTGAAAAGCAAAAGATACACTTTCTAGAAGGAACAATAGAAGGAAGGAATCATGAAACATGTCTAAACCACCAAGTATATTCAAGTGACAAAATGAAGAGAAAATCACAAAGATTGTAAGACAATATCAACATCAACAGCTATTGCCAAGTTTAAAGCATTTGAATGTTGGAACAATATCTATTTAAAGAGATGAATAGAACAAGAATTAAGTAAGAGAGCAAGATAAAGAATATAAAGCATTGAACAAACTTGTAAGAAAGTGTAGAACAAGTTCTACATGATCGTAAGTCTCTAGGAAGTATAATACATATAGTGTGAAACCTACTATGAAATAAAGATTTGAGCTAAAGTGTGAGAACTATACTATAACTGTCGAAGAGAACAATTAACTCATTAAACTTAGTAGAGATTATTTAAGAGGAGCAAGGGGACTTTATGACTTGATGTTACTTTTGTGATATGAAAGAGTGAGGCAAGGCAAAGTCGAGGAATTGTATACCACATATTGATTTATTTCAAATAATGGATATTCGGGTGTGAAATACTTGATCCTCAGCATTCAGTGTTGAAAAGTAGATTGATGCACTAGGCAAAACCCTTATACACCGTTGTTTGATTTTCTCATTTTCTATCTATTTATTTTTCAATACTTCAATTATATTGGTTAATTGATTACACGACATTAATTGATTAGAAGCATATAAAGACTAAGATTGAAAGATCAAAAGTTAAGGCATGATAAGATAAGAATCTTGAGTAAAATCAAAATTAAGTTAAAGATCTTATTAAAAACAAGATTAAAAAGCTTTTGTACAAATTTTGATCTAAATTCGTCATATTTCTTATTTATTAGAAAATAAAAACATGTTTAGTGTTTCATTCTTCATCTTAAACATCAAGAAGTAAAATTGGATTAGGAATTAAAATATGATACTAACAATTAATTCAACCCTTCTTCTTGATTGTTCACTATAACCAACATTTGGTATCAAAGCTTAGTCTATCTAAATTAAGGCATAGCCATATTCTCTTTTTGATACTTGATTTGGCATTTAAGTTGGTTAACAAAACAAAAGATTAAACTAATATCTTACTTCTTTCGCATCAAATGGATGAATATATGCTTATTGTGCAAATGAACAAAGCTCCTTATTTTGACTTCTAACTATGCTCAATGGAAGTGCAAGATGGAAACTTTCATCCAAGCAATAAATTATAAGTCACGTATCATAATTGCAAGAGGAGATCAAACTATTAATGATCCTCCCATAAAAGATGATGACTACCTAAAGGCTTTTAGCAAATTCAAAAGCAAGAAACACCCTTTTGATAACCTTATCACCATCAAAATACAACTACACATCCGCTTGCACCAAAACAAAACAAATTTAGGATAAGCTTGCTAAGATACATGAAGGAACTACATCGATTGAAAGCTCCATAATCGATATACTAACTCAAGTACATGAGCAATTAAAGTTTCAATAAGGAGAACAAATGAAAGATGTCTTTGAAAGATTCAATTTGATTGCCAATGAATTGAAATCACTTAGAGCAACTATTAATGAAGTAAGTTTAGCAAGAAAAATACTTAGAATCTTAACAAGATAATGGGATGTAAAGAAAACAACAATTGATGATTTTAAACTTGAAATTTTTTAGTTTTCAATTTCCTTGATCTAATTAGTATTAAACTCAAACCCATTTAATACTAATCCATAACTAAGAATTTAAGGAAATATGGTTTTCTCATTAACTTAAAAAAAAAAAAATGGAGTTGCCACCCGATGAGGGTCGACAAAAAAGAGTTAAATTAAAATCAATTAGGTGGATTGATTTTTAACCTAGCTACTAGTCTTCAATAAAAACAATTTAAAAAAAAAAGATTTTTAAAACCAAATATCTTAAGTTTGAGAGCTAACTTATTAAACCCGAACGGGTACCACCTGAATCTTCTGAATTTTATTTTATTTTTTAGAATACCCTTTTTATTTGTAAAAACAATACCGCAATTATAAATAAACAAAATTAATTTTACTAATAGAAAAAAAAAAGAGGAGAAAATAAAAAATTGAATTTATTTACATAAGGGAAAATTTTAAAAGAAAATATTCATTATTTCAAGTCACCCTGTACTTACTTATAAGTGCCTATATACCCATTATTTGGGATCAGACTTCCCGTAATTCGTTGGAAAAATTTAGGTATATTAGTTTATTTTAATATTTGAAAATTGATTAGGTTTACATTCTTATCCATTAGGTTTTATTTAATGAAGACTCTAAAAGAGTTCTGATTGTTTAAGTGTTTTTTTTTTTTTTGAAAAATTCTAAGAAAATCTTATTAATAATTTTCCTAAGTGATAAAATATACTTTTGTATTTTTATTTTCATTAGTTTTTATTTTTTTTTATTTTCATTTTTGATTGAAGCATAAATATGTAAATAATAAAGCTTTTCCCTTTTTTTTCTTTTTTCTTTCCTTTCTCTCTTTTTATTTATTTATTTATTTATTATTATTTTGCAATAGAACATTAAAGAAAAGGAAAAAATACAATAAAATACAAGAAAAAAAAAAGGAAGGAACTAAGCCAAAGAAATCAACACACGAGTTAGGACCAAAGGGGTACGGTTTAGGCACTCACATCAGTAAGCCAAATCTAGGTCGAACTTCAAGTCTTCAAACCCATTACGTGTTTAGCACGTATCTATGCAAATAAAGAAGGAGCAATTGTGGTAGGTATCCTACAGGTTGCGATGATGTACTTTAAAGAGTTGTAGCTACCAAAATAAGCGAGTAATTGGACTTTCATGTGTAAGTCATTGGTAGAAGAGGGTTTTATGGTGGTATTGCCACTTAAGGTCGTCATTTGAAGGTAGTAGAAGGTAGGTGGCAAAGAGAAGTTGTGGTAGTGGTTGTGGGATGACGCATGTGGTAGTTATTGGAAGTAAATTGGTGGTTAGGTTATGGGGTTTTAGATGAAGCGAGTGTCAAGGTGGTGTTACATTGCACTCAGGTGTGGTCATGGGTGGTAGTCCATGCTCAACCATGCAGAAGAGAGAGAAAGTGCTTATACAGCCATTGTAGTGGTTACTGGAGATGAGATGAGGGTCGGATCTTAGGTTTTAGAGCATCACAAGTCTAGCCATGGTGTTAGTTTAGCTTGAGGAGTAGTGGTTCGTGGTGTTTTACGAAGGTGGTGAGGTGGTTAAGGGTTTAGGTGGTTGGAGACGATAGAGGTGACTAATTTGCATGGCAAACAATAGTAGTCGATGCTTTTGAAAGCTAAAAGCTTAGACAACTTGATTGTAGTAGTGAATTTGTTTGAAAACCGCTACATGAGAGCAACGAACTAAAGAGAGAAAGGCTAAACGTACGTAAAGAGACAAAGAGCATAATGGAGTGATTTGAGAGTGTTTGAGTGATGAATCATATTTGAAAACAAGCTACTACTAGTATATTTATAATATACTAAGCTTGAGCAAGCTTAAAAGGAGTCATTAGTGATCAAATTGGCTATGATTGAAGATCTCGAGTTTCAAGCTTTCCCTTGATTGTCAGGTTAATTTTATCCTATGAAATGCATGAATCTAAACGCCTTCTAGGTCGAATTAAAAAGTCTCCTACATTATCCTCATGATTTCACTGGTGAAATCATGAGGATATCATAATAGGATTCCAAATACTGACCTGACGACATGTCAAGTATCGGACCATATGGAAGGCTTGCTCATGAGCTCTATACGAATGGATGACCTATTCATAAGCTCTATCAGTATTGGATGGCCTGCTCGGCTCTATTAGGTCTATCCTGTTATGCTGAGTATGCCCTACTCTATCCTGTCCGAGCTCTCTTACAGACTTATTTACAAACTTTGGCAATATTAGATGACTCGACGTACTCTATAAGTTCTATCCTAGCCTACTATTTGCACCCTGTTTTGCCAAGTTTTCCTTACTATATTAGAGTCACCTTGCCCTACTCTAGTTAGGTTTGCTCTACCCTTCCAAGTCTGCTTTGATCAATTATGAGTACTCTGCTCTAGTCTAAATGGTTTTATCCTACTTTGACAACATCCTTTGCATTACGAACCTATTCCACTCTATAAGACCATTCTACCCTACTGGTCTACTCTATTATGCCAAGATCGATATGCTTACCTAAGTTTGTAGAGCTAAGATCTGCTTGGTCATGTTAAGATTGCTCGGCTATTCCATATTAGCCTAGTTGCACAGGTCAAATCAAACAAGTCAACTACTTCCATGTCAAATCAGTCATTGACATATCAGGTCAACTTGCCCATTCGTAGTTGGCTACGGCAATGTTAGGTCAGCCGTAGACATATCGAATCGACTCCAGACAAGACAAGTCATCCAAAATCAGGTTTACCCAGATCAGAGCTCAAAAATCTCCAACAGCTCTTTGGAATCAAACATTAGCCCCTCACTCGAAAATCTCATTCGGCTATCTATTTTACTTATGTTATTTAGGTTTCCTATTTCTTGTATTTTCTCTAAGTTGTCTTCCTATTTTATTTGTAATTACTAGAATGCCACTAAGGCATCCTTTATTCATTTTATTTACAACTTTAGCACTTTGTATAAATAGAACACTTATATAGGGTTTTAGGTAGATTTGAACATTAATGAAAAGCCCTTAAGTCTTTTCTGTTGGAAAGCTTCTCTTTACCAGCTCTTATTAATCCCTTTAGAAAAGATTGTGTCAAGCAACCTTAGGCAGTGTTTATGCGTCATATTAGGTACTAGCTTAGGTTCATGTATGGTTCTACAGTGCATCATACCCGTAGAGTTAGTGTGTGAGATTTGCTAAACCATCAACTTTCATTTATATTTCAGGCCATCTCATGATTCGAACCCATCCCTTGTTTTTTGTATGATATTAGGTCCATATGTTCATCCGTGGAATTCATATCATATCGGATAAAAAAGAGATGGCAAAGTGTGAGGATCATAGGATTTAGCCAATGAACACGATGAGATAAAATGTGTGTTGAATATACATTTTCAACCTCAGTAAAAAACAAAAGGTCACACAGCCTTGGTGAGATTCGAACCCAATTCTCAATTGAGTGTACATCATTACCATCAAGTCATTGGCCTGTACCTTGTCTAAATAAACAAACAAATTGGATATAGCTACTAAGCTTATCTAGGTTCATATTCAAATATTAACTATAAGCCTACGCCTAAACAACCATACCTAGTATTATTAAAATTAACCAGGCCTTTATTGCTTCTAAAGTTTTTAACTTATTTCTAATTTAATTATTTTTCTTGACATTCTAAAGAGAAAAAAGATAGATTTTTTCACATTTTCATTTTTTTTATACTTTTCTAAATTTCCTTTTTTGTTTTGGTATTTATGAATTAGAACCCTTTTATTATCTAAAAAATAAATAAAAATACAAGGAGTAAAAATAGAGTATCTACAACTATTCCTCTTTAATATGAAGTTTGAGTAAAACTATACCAAAAAGATGAAAGAAACATCATTTTTTGCCTTAAAGAAAGGCCTATACTAAGAAGCACTACAACTAAGTACTTATCCTAGGCTTGATCCACTGGAGATTTAGGTGATGAGAGTGGAAAACACTTTGATGTATGATTCAGGTATTCGAAAGGATAATCAAAGTGCCTAGGTTTAATTAAGTCAAAGATAACTAAGGTTTGTGAACTATCTAAGAGAGAACTACAAAGGATAATTGAAGCTCCTAGGTTTAACTTAACGAAGGACGACTAGGGTTCTCAAAGCTTTAAGGGAGGACAATTGAATGATCAAAATTCTTAATCTAAGGATAACTTTGATTTCTTAAGACTCATGTGAAATAACCTAAGCTCTTAAATAAAAGGATTACTTGGTTTTGTGATATGAAGATAGATAAAGCTCCTAAGTTGTGATTCTGAGATAATTAAAGCTTCTTGTCAAGAATAATTAAAGTTCTTGTAAATGACTTAGTTTCACGGCTTGAGGATAACCGTAATTCTTAGATAGCTAAAGTTTCTTGATAAAAAATAACTAAGGTTCCTATTGAATAGCTAAGTTCCTAAAAAGAAAGAATACTTAGTTTCAAGATTGAGGATAGCCTAAGTTCCTAATTTAAGGATAACTTGGTTCTTAGATAGCTAAAGCTTCTTGATAAGAATAGTTAAGGTTCTTATTGAATGGCTAAGTTCTTAAAAAGAAGGATTACTTATTTTTAGGATTGAGGATAGCCTAGTTCCTAATTTAAAGATAACTTAGTTCCTAGATAACCAAAGCTTCTTGATAAGAATAGCTAAGGTTCCTATTAAATAGCTAAGTTCCTAAAAAGAAGGATTACTTAGTTTTAGGATTGAAGATAGCCCAAGTTCCTAATTTAAGGACAACTTGGTTCCTATGAAATAACTTAAGTTCCCAAACAATAGGATTACTTGATTTCTATTCTTAGAGATTACTAAAGCTCTTACTCTAAGGATTGCTAAGACTCTTAGAGTTTTCAATATATGTTTTTTCCTAAAAGGAATAATTGACGGCCCTAAGTTCCTAAACTTAATGATAACTTGGGTTTTCAAAATAGAAAATATCTCTAAGTTCCTAATCTTAAGGATTACTCAAATATTAACAACTTTTCCAAAGATGGCATGTGACCTAAGGTTAATCTAATGGATGAAAAAGGAAAATTTTCAATTTCTTGAAAACACCTTTTTTTTTTTAATATCTAAGAAAATCTTGAAAAACACACATTTATTCTATGATAACTTGGAAAATTCTCCCGTTTCTCCTCTTTTCTTTTCTTTTTTTAAAAAAGTTGCCAACAAGTATGGATTGTCACGCCTCAAACTCGAAGGATTGCAATACTCCTGCCATGTAAACCAACATAAGCTAGAAGCTACCCTCCTTAGCTGCTAACGTAGGTATAGACCACACAAGATGAACAATAACTCAACCAGCTTTGAAGCAATCAAATAGGCACCTACAGTATATAGGACCTATGGAGTAACATTTTACAAAATATATTTTCTTATATTTACAAATAGACTAGTTCTTATACATAAACTTATATACATCAAAAGTTTGTTAGTTTTTAAAGAAACTATACATCTCCACAGAAGGACTCTATCATATGTATAAATATAATAGTAAGCTAACAAAGACTATAAGGCGTCCTAAGGAGACCTTATAATCCTCCTACAAAAGAAAAACAAAAGTGTCAGAAGCTTTGATCTGTTCATTAGACTTCACAGCTTCACTCCTTAACCTATCAAAACTAACTTAAGGACAATTGCAACAAGGCATCTTTTGGTACTACTCTATACCTTGAGATATGAGCTCAACAAGCTCAGTAAGAAGGGATAGAGTCATAAGAATACATTAAAAACATGGTTGTTCAAATGCAACAAATAAATGATATAGCATCTTACAATGTTTAACTGGATCATTGTGTAGTTAGAGTAATTTCGTCCACTCTAACCTAGATTCCGAGGAGTTTCAACACGACACTATCAAACTAAATCTAGGCTCGTGTAATGGAGAGAACTCTCCTCCCTAGACAACATTCAAACTACGGATCCTAACCTTGCTGTAACCCCCTCTCCTATCACTTAGTTCGGCTAAAGGTAAGAAAAGGACCATTTCTGCTATCCTTAACAAATGCGTTGGTATTTAGTCTGACAACCTAATTGTTACCCCTATTAGGTTACCGTGAATGTCAAGTTAGATGTTTAGTCAACTTAAGATTACTCCAAATTATTAGGTGAGCAACTAAGTTCATATACATAAGATATGATATATGTTCAAGCAGAAAACAACACTTAGAGCTCAACTCTAAATCAACAATTAGTATCTTGAGCACACGCACAAACAATCTAACTACAACCACAATTAGCACTTTTACTCATTCAATATACCATTAAGCATCGATCCCAACTTACCCAAATGTAATGTCACATGTTCCTATATGTCACATTCGTGATCTTCCTTAGTAATTCCTAGAAAGTAATACATATCTTCAGTTTTAAATTCACATATAAAGTAAGAACTTATTTTCATTATTAAGTAGGTTTACATTCTGATATAAATGGGTTCTTTAGTTATTTATCTAATTTTCAATTGACTTGAGATAAGTTCTAACAAGTTTCTAACTAAGGTTCTTACTTAGTTTTTTATTAAGGTTCTGACCCACTTCCTTAAGTTAAGTTTTCACTTAAGAAGTTCCAAACTTACATTCTAACTTTAATATAGTTATAAAGTTCTAATATCAACTATTTTCTTACCTAAAGCCTATTTTTAGCATAATGAAATTATTCACTCCCAAAATATATTTTGATCTTCTTTTTGACATAATTTCTGACTCTTTAGCCATTACCAAACTTACTATTTAACTCATACACAAACTTACCTTATATTTCTAAAATTTTCCATACTTTGTAATGTCAGTAATTATCAACCAAAAACGTCAATTACATACATGAATTCCCATTACAATAACTATTCACTTATACCAATATTGTAACTTAGAAAATTAACTTTAAATTCACTAAATACCAACGTTTCACTTCGAAATCATCATTTCTTAACTCACAATAATCCACTTCAAGTTTCTATAAGGTAATAATTGTAAGTCATATTATAATTTCACAAAGAATAATAAGGCTCTCTTAGCAAATACTCATCCAGTGCACTATTTTGATTAAAACGATTTTTTCCCCAAAATTTGACAACATGATTTTTATAATCCAACCACATAATATCAAAATTTAACATCTTAAGAGTATAATGACAAAATTTCAGGTCAAAACTACATCAATTGGTTTTTCAATTATTCGCTTAAAATTCGATGAGTAGGACATTTTTCTTAAGGATCTTATATCTACACTCAAAATTTTGAAAATCTAATTAAATATCTGAATTCTTTATGCAAAAATATGTAAGAAAACCAAATTTCATAACCTTTGGTGATTGTTTGCTATTTTTCCCTATTTTTTGATGAAATAAAAAAAAATTTAGTAACTTATCGAAAACACGAGCTTTGGCCACTATGGGGAAGGGAGGATGTATTGGCCCACTTTGGTGCCAGCTCACTAATTGAGCGCTCTTACACCAAAGATGAACGGGGCTAAGCGATCTGCCGAAGCTATCGGATATAAAAATGCATTGGTAGGGGAGCGTTCCACCTTCGAAGAAAGCACCCGTGAGAGCAGGGGTGGACGAAGCGGAAGCGAGCCTCTCCTTCAAGCCATCACTTTGTCACTAGCCTCTCTTTCAAGCCACCATTTGGTTTCACTTCCAGTTACTCATCTTCTTAGGATTCTTGTAAATCCTAAACTTTCCTATATATTCTACTTTTTCTTTCCTTTACTATCTCTCTTTATTTCTTAACTTCCAAAATTTTTCCCAGACTAGTGAATGACCAAACTTGTTCTAGATTGCAAGATACCATTTTTATATCACCATTTGAGATGCTTTACTTTTGTTTCTTATTAATTAACATGTGTATATGGCATGATGATGTGTTAAAATTAGGATTCTTACCTCTATGCATTACCACCTTCATTGCTACGCCTCTACACTTGTTCTTTAGCTATTTAACAAATTTTTTTACCATTTTTCCCAATTTTTATTTTTTTTAGTGAATTATACTTAATTTCAGGTATTTATAATAATTACTAGTATATATATTTATATAATAATTATACCTGATACACATACATGTCTTTTATATATTATATATTGTCTAATATTAATTATATTATTCCTATAATATATCTCTAAATGTTGGTTAATTTTCAAAATCTATGTCATGCATACTAGATAATATTATAACGATATAGTAAATTCTTACTATTTTAGCTATATTTTTAATATTTCATTATATTTTTAAATTCGGAACTTATGGAACCTCCTTGACTAATATCTCAAGCCTATACATAAATTTTTATGTTAATTGGGTTAGTTTCACCAATATCTTAAATTTACCTACTCAATTCCTATTTGTCAAGTACAGGACTTACATTTCTACCCTCCTTCAGAAAAGTTTTGTCCCTAAAACTTTAATTGTCACTCTACCTAATACACATCTAAATACTCCAACGTTTGTCCAGTTGTCAATAATAAAAAGGATTTACTAACCTAATCTTCTAGAACAACCAAAGGTATCTCTTATGTATCGCTGTTTTTGGTTCTCATGCCAATTCTGCTAGAAGGCTACTTCACTAGCGAACTTTTATGTACTCTACATCTCGATTTTGTAATCTTTGAACTCACTTATCAAGTATCTCAATAGGTTACTCTTCCATTATATAATCCTTTTGTAAGTCAATTGGCTTTATTTCCACCATTGAATCTAAATTCTTCTCAAATTTTCTTAGCATAGATACATGAAACACGCCACGAAATCCTAATAGAATGAAGGGTAAGGTGATTTGGTACACTACATTTCCAACTCTCTCAAGTACTTCAAATGGTCCAATCCAACATGAACTAAACTTTCCAATCATACCAAATCGTTTAAATCCTCAAAATGGACTCATCTTTACATACACATGGTCTCTAACTTGAAATTCCAACTATCTTTACTTTAGATCTGCCTAACTCTTATAATGATCTTAGGCTGCTTTCATCCTCTATCAAATAAGTTTCACTTTTTCGTTAGTTTGTTGAATCAATTCAAGTCCTATTATGACATGCTCCTCACTATGCCAATATAGTGATGATCGGCACTTCCTTCTATACAACACTTCAAATAGTGTCATTTGTATGGTGGCTTGATAATTGTTGTTATAAGCAAACTTTACCACTAGTAAATATTGATCCCAATTTCTTCCAAAATCCAATATACTGCCTCTTAACATGTCTTCCAGTATTTGAATCGTTCTTTCCGTTAACCATCTGTTTGTGAATGATAGGCTGTACTAAAGTGCAACTTCATTCCCAAGGATTGATGTAAGCTCTCCTATAACTTTGATACAAACCGACTATCTCTATTGGAAACGATAATCTCTAGCACACCATGTAATCGAACAATTTCACGCACATATAACTTAGCCAACTTATCCATCAAATCACCAATTTAGTAAGTTAAGAAGTATGCACTTTTTGTTAACCTATTAACAATAACCCAAATAGAATCATGTCCAACCTTGGTTCTAGGAAGTCTTACCACAGAATCCATTGCAATATTATCCCACTTCCATTGAGGTACTTCCAATGGTTACAACATTCTATTAGGTTATTGATGTTCAGCTTTCACCTATTGACACGTAGCACAACTTGCCACATATTAAATCACATCTTTTTTCATTTCCTTCCACCAATACATGGTTTTCAAATCCCAATACATGTTATTTCCTCTAGGTTGTAATGCATATCCAATAACATGAACTTCATTCATGATCTCTCGCTTTAGTTTTGGATCATCAAGCACACATACTCAACTTTTAAATCTTAGCCATCCTTTTTCATCAATATAGAAATACAATATTTCCTCTAAACTCAACTTTTCTTTCACAACATTTAAACTTGGATCTTATTCAATGTTACATCTTAATTCTCTCCAATAAGTTTGATTGAACAATTAAGTTTATCAATTGTACTTCATCATCATGCCACTTAAACTCAATTCTCAGTTTCTTGAACTCTCGTATCAAATCTTTTTGAAGTTAATAAAAAAGTTAATTGCTCATAATTCTTATGACTTAAAGCATCAGCTATCATATTTGCTTTGCTGAGGTGATAATTAATAGTCAGATCATAGTTCTTAATTAGCTCTAACCATTGCCTCTGTCTCATATTCAATTCTTTCTAAGTGAAAAAGTATTTTAAACTCTTGTAATCTGTACAAAACTCACAATATTGACCATGCAGGTAATGTCTCCATATCTTCAAAGCAAATACAACAGTTGCCAATTCCAAGTCATGTGTTAGGTAATTTCTTTCATGAGGCCTTAACTGCCTAGAAGCATAAGCAATTACTTTGCCATCTTGTATCAAAACACATCCTAATCCATTTCGAGAGGCATCACTATAAACACAATAAGACTTATTTAGATCAAGCAAGGTAAGTATTGGAGTTGAGATCAAACGATCTTTTAACGCTTGGAAACTTTACTCACATTCCTCAATCCATTTATACTTAACATCTTTCTGAGTTAATCAAGTTAAGGGTTGTGCTATCTTTGAAAAATCCTTGATAAACCTTCTATAATATCCTGCTTGTAAACCCTACAAATTTAACTGTCTAAATATAAAATCAAATACCTAAACTATAGATGATTTTCTGAAGTCAATAGAGCAAGTGAGATTTAAAACCGATTAAAAATCTCAATTCAAAACCTAAAGTGAATATGAAAAACCTTAAATTATCAATTGAACCTCTAATTATATACAAAGACCCTAAAACCTCAAGTATATGTAACTACAAAAGTTAACCTCGAACCTCATCAAAACCCTAAGATAACAATCGAAAATTTAATCGCGTATGAATATATTAAACCCTAAATATGTAAAAACACTAGAGATTGTACTCGGAAGTAATAAAAACCCTAAAACTATAACTTTAAGGATATAAAAGCACTAATTCACCATAATTTACCATAAAACCCTAAGTGATAATATATCCTCCATATTTTGCCATTTCATTAGTAAACGACTAAAGATAACTTTCAATTATGCATAAATATTTAAAATACTTAAGTGATCCCTTAGAAACTAAGATATTGCATCCTAGATCACATTTATCTTCTAAGTAATAATTAGGATAGTAATACATAAAGTTAGGGGTTTAGTTGATATTTAGGTTACATGTAGTAAACCTTAATACCCTAAATAATATTTTTCATTTTAATTATACTAAGTAACTTACCAAATGATGTACAGAGAATATAAATACCTAAAGTAAGATCTCATCATCTATTTTTACTAATCAATTCACCAAATGCCTCGTTTCCTTAATTTTTCTCCTAATTTTCTTTAATTATTACATTATGTATGGGAAATTGACCAAGTTAACACATGTTGACCAAAGTCAAAAGATTGACTAAGTCAACACGTGTTGACTAAAGTCAACATGTGGAAAAGTCAACACATATGTCCTTTTCATTTGAAAAAAATATCTTCCTTCTTATGATTTCTTTCCTTTTCTTTTGGCTTTTCCCTTCTTTTTTCTTTTCTTTGCCATCCACTTCTTCCATCTTCTAGACTCCACTTTTTTTCATTTTTTCAAACACAAACTAAAACAAAAAAAATTCCTTTCTTCTTCCCCTTTCCAACCGTATCTTCCCTTCCCCTTTCACTCTTCTTTCCTTTTCAACTTTTCATCCATTTTCAAGAGCAAAATTAAGATATGTACTTATGATACTATGTCTTGCTTTATCTTCTTTACTAGTTAGCAGGAGAGTAGGATAAGTTAAGTGGTTATGTGTTGTGTATATATATGTTGCTTTAGGCCTAAAGTTTCAATCTTTACATGTGGAAGTGTAGAAATCTTTAGGCAATGGAAGAAGATGTATGTGTACATAAGGGTATACTAGAGAAATACATGTATAAAGCCCTTTGTATATAAATATCCATTATGTACATAACCAAAAATAAGGTATATACTAACTATACATACATATGCCATGCTAAATACACTCTTAAAACACAAAAAGAATGAAATTAGGGAAGTTTTCTTAAGAGGAAAAATTGGCATACAAAATTTGTACAAAAGTACATATATGATCATATCGGTATATGAGTATATGTACAAGTATAAATACGGTATATGTATAAGTATATGTATAAGTATACTAGTATACATATAAGTATAGCAAAGGTGTAGGTATATAGTTAACATATGTATAAGTGTACGTAAGTGTACATAATATACTTAAGCATGAGATAAGGCTTATGTAAACAAGGGATGAGGTAAGCAATGATGCAATTAAAAGATGACATAAACCATGACATCATCAAGTGATTACATAAGTGATGATATAAGCATAGGTTTATAAAAGAAGAAATAATAAGATTACATAAGCACATAATATAGGTATATACATGTACTTAGAAGCCGAAAATCTCTTAAACCCTAAGACACTTTCTAAATTGAATTAAACTTAATCAAGTATGTGAATTAGTAACACTAATGTAAAATTCCCTAAGTGTAAGAATCTAATGTCGAATTAAATCATTAAATACTAGAATAGGATATAAACATAAGCAACAAGAATAATTAAACTTCAATAAGATAAAATTTCAATAAATTTAGTCTATATCGTAAAACACGGGTCTTAACGTCCAAAACGGATATCACCGTGTGAACGTACGTCCGAAAATGATGAAAAACAACGATAAGTTCACAAATATCGAAATTAGAATGAAAAGGTTACAAAATACAAAAAGGAAATCTCATAACTTAAAAATATAAGAAAATAGTTACTATTAACCCCATTGAGTATGATAAACCCTATACACATTATACTTAGATTATATTGGGGGAAACTAGATCAACTACTATAGACTTTTAGTTAACTAAGGAGTCTGACTTCTCATAATACTTATAAGTGTTGCTATATTTTAGGTGTTCAATATCGAGTTCCGGAAACCCTAAAGCTTAGAGAATGAGTAGTAATCTAGGTGAGGGAGTTCTAATGACCTGCTACTTGCTTGTGCGTGTTACTTATATGATGTTTTGCTGCTTGCTATTGCTTATATGTTTAAATGACTGTTTTGCTTGTATGCTATCATCTGTGTAATCATTTTTCTTAAATTGATAAATATAAATATTTAACCTAAATAATCGGCTCTATTCGTCGCATGTTTATGAACCAGTAAATGTATGGATGGAGAATGCTAGCCTTACAAAATATTGAAAAGAGTATTTTTTGGAAAAAGTTTTCCTAATCTTAAACGTATTTTGTACGATTTTGATAAGGGTTGTAGTGCCAGAAATGATATTTTATCATTAAGGTGAAGCTAGCATGAGTTCTCCACTTGATAGCGAGAGGACTCGCTTTATTGTGCCTATAAGGCCTTAGTTAATTTTGGTTGCGAGAGGAATCGCAAGTTTGTACCCGAGGGGCCTTAGAAGGTGGATAGTCCAAGTTTGGAATCCCTCTATTTAGATTGAAACTCTTTTCTCAGCTAGGGTAATAGTCGAGTTTTGCCTAGTGGGGTAGTGCTACTAGGTAACCTCATGCGAGTAAGCTGAAGTGCCTTATGCGGGTAAGTATAGGGGATAATCGAAGTGTAGACGATATAATTCTACACATTCCATTGTTCCGAACTCCTATGGATGTGTTGCTTGCATTCGTCGCGCTTGCATTCATTATGTATGTAGATAGCTTGCTTGCATTTGTGATAACTTGCATGAACGGTGGTGGTGAGGGACGAACTCACTAAGCTGTTTTATGCTCATTCCCCCTTAGTTTCCTTTACAGGTTTACTTACGATGGGATTGGGATATGTGTTGAGTGTGAGATGAAGATATGTATATTAGTATTAGAAGTAGCTGAGTACTTTTTAGATGATACATAGACATCCTTTGTAGAAAATATTTATATATTGAAACTTACTATAATATAATTTTTCTTGTATATATATATATTTTTTATATAATGTTAGTATATCCTGTCTTATTATTTGGTAAGGGATATCGATTCTCTACGGTTCTGAGGAACTGTAGGATATCGGACACCCATAGTTATTTATATTTGTATTTCACAATAAATTATTTACTTAAAAATCAATAACCTTAGTGATTAATCATTTAGAGTTTTGCAATTTCTAACTTGCAAGGCCGTTTTCATATCATGGGTACACACATGTTATGGAAATTTTAGGTAATCCTACTAACCTCCCTATAGGGTCCTGACACTACCATTCCCAAAAAACTTCTTATTCTAGTAACTATAGTAGGTTCTCTTCAATCAACTATAGCCTTAACCTTTTTGGGATCTACTGAAATTCCTTCACCAAATATAATATGACCCAAGAACACTATCTTTTCTAACCAGAAATCACATTTGCTCAATTTTCGATATAACTTATTGTCCCTCAACTGTTGTAATGCCAACCTCAAATGATCAACATGTTCATTTTTTGTCTTTGAATAAATCAAGATATGATCAATAAACACCACTACAAATTTATCTAAATAAGGCTGATAAATTCAATTCATTAAGTCCATAAAATCTATAGGTTCATTCATTAATTCAAATGGCATTATCACAAATTCATAATGTCCATACCATGTACGGAACGCTGTCTTTGGTATATCTTCCAATTTAATCCTGAATTGATGGTATCCTGACCTTAAGTCAATCCTTGAGAATACCGTAACTCTATGTAACTAATCGTACAAATCATTAATTCTTGGTAATAGAAACCTGTTCTTAATTGTTACTTTGTTAAGTTGTCTATAATCAATGCACAATCTCATTGTTCCATCCTTTTTCTTCATAAACAACACAAAGGCTCCCTAAGGTGACACACTTGGTTTGATAAATCCTTTATCCAAAAGTTCCAATATTTGTTTCTTTAATTCCTATAATTCCATATATGACAATCTATATGGAGCTTTAGACATTAGCTTAATTCCAAGGATTAACTCAATAGTAAAATCCAATTCCCTACATGATGTTAAACCAAGCAAATCATCTAGAAATACATCAGGAAATTCATAAACTACTGGTATTTTTGACACACTTAGCTTTTCCTTCCTTCCTTCCTACTAAGGAAAATATCAAACAATATTGCCAGTCTTCCTTGTCTATTTTCTCTTCCTCAATTACTTCAATGATAGCTAACTTCACACCACAACTTTTAGTATTACCAATATAAACAATATTTCCATTATCCAATATTACTGCCTTACTTTGACAATCTACTTCGCCTTATGCCTCGATAACCAATCTCCACAATAACATCATAACTACTTATAGGCACTCACCCTTCATTTACTACATTTTGAGTGGATATATGCTCTCTTGTAGGGATTCTTGTTCTATATGTAGTTTTTATTTCAACTACTTCAATTCCATGGTTTGACACAAACTCCTAACTAATAAATGAATGAGAAACTCTCATATTAAACAACACATATGCAACTAGTCAATCTATATTCACATGACCTATTATACTATTATCATAGTTATTAACAAGTTTGAAGAACTTGTTACAATTTTACTAACTACTGGATTACTTAACACACATAACTACCTTATTAAGCATTGTTTATGATGTAACTATTAATTAGTAGTCAATGTTAGTGTACATACCTATTACTAAACCTAGTTTACCTCCATCTGTACCATCATCATCATTATTCGAACCTTCGCAAAAATATTCCTCCATCATTTCATCAAATTCTTCAATATCTTTATCCATACTTTCCAATGCAAAAACACATGCAAGGACCATTATAGTATCTGTTCCTCTAACATTCTTAACTCTAAGTTTAAACTACGTATAGTATCTTAAAAAGTGTCCAACTCGTTCATAACAATAACACTTCACATTCTTCATTCTTGGACATTATTTACATACATGATTCTGATCTTTACACAAATAACATCTTCCTTTCAATTGCACACAATCGTGAGGGTAGAGTTTGTTTCCACATTTCCAACATTTAATATTTCCATTCTTATCATAGAAATTGAATCCTTTGTCCAATTGTGTTATTTTACCCATCATCACAACTAATTTGTTTCCTTTTTTATTCAAATTGCTACTTCCAACACAAAAGAAGGATCTCTTAAAGGTAAACTTAAATTGATTTATCCTACTAAACTTGTTGCTCTACTCTAATTGCAATAGTATCTAATTATTTTCAAGCCGACGTGCCTTATCTACCACCTCATTATAGGTTTTAAAACCATAGTCTATAAGCTTACACCTCATCGTAGGCTTAAATCCTCTAAGAAACAAATCTTTCTTAAGCTTCAGGTTATCTTTATATGATTACAATACAAATTGAATCAACCAATTAACCTTATAGGAAAATATTCATTCTTAAGCTCTTCTTTCAATGTCTGTCATGTAAGTGGTCCTAGCAAAGTCCATGCTTTCAAGTCCTACCATATTTATGCTCTAGACTTTAGTAAGAAAGTTCCATATGAAAGCTTTTTCACTTTTAGCACTCAAAAATTTTTGAAACTTTGCTTAATTTAAGCTAGCAAATCATTAACTATGGCTGGTTTTCCTATCTCTCCTACGAAATACCAATTAGCTTTGATAAACTCCATGAGTTTACCAACTTTTGGTGGCCGTTGTTCCCTTAGCTCCACTTCAGGTTACCCTTGTCCTATAGCATTTCCACCAACTATAAGATGCTGAATTAAAGCTTCTTATTGTTGGATCATAGTTTCCATATTCATTATCATTTGTCTAAATTGAGCAGTGTCTAACATGTTAAGATGAGGTGGAAGTGGTGGTAAATCGTGGTGTGTCAAGGAGCTCAATTATCATTAGGACTTATCAAGGCGGATTTAAACTAAAATAGGTCCTTCAAGATATCGAAGAAAAATAGAGGGAAATGGTCCACAACCGAACATGAGTAGTTGACGTGAAACTACTCGGAAAATGTGACTTACCAGCGAATACAACACGACTTGACACCACACTTGATATGACATACAAGTTGATGTTAAGGTCCACCCACTATTAATCCCGAGCTACTCAGCAAGATTAGATAAGAGTATATAAAATATAGACTTAGAGAGGGTTATCTCATAAGAACAGAATATTCAGTATTAAAATATAAGTTATCTGCGACTTACAAAAGAAAAGGACTATTTATAGTAAGTCCCTAGAGCAACATTACAAATAATGAAATGACAAGAAAGTATAAACAAAAAGAGTATTTGTAGTACATACCAAAAAGGGTAAAAAGGAAAAAAAGACCAAAAATGGAAAAGTAGTACAATTTCAAAAAAGGTACACTAGTGGTAGTGTAACATTGGTCCCATATGAATTTTCTCTAAATACAGTAGGTGAGAGGGGTCAAAATGCTGCGGCAATAGAAGGCCGCAACGAAAGAGATGGTAGCATACCAAGAGAAAACTATTCGACCATTTAAGTGAGTCTCTCATCACTCGGTAGGAACTTCTCGGCAATCAGTACAACATTGGTCCCATACGAATATTCTCTAAGCACAACAAGCAAGAGGGGTCAAAATGTTACAGCAATAAAGGGCTACGACGAGAGAGATGGCGGCATGCTGAGAGAAAAATATTCAACTGTTTAAGTGAGTCTCTAATCACTCAGCGGGAACTTCTCGGTAGTGTTTGGCCGGATTACTCAACACAGGGTCTTCAACAAGAGAATGGTAAGCATCATCACTACCGAGTGTATAGATTAACGTACGACAATTAAGGGAGCTCAAGGAGTTCAACCACATTCCTTCGGCATAAACTTTCTGGTCATCAGTAGGTTGCCAAGAGAGAATTCGCTGGGTAAGGGATTAGAGTCCTCGGAGCTATGTACAAGTAATGGGACCATTAGTCAGCAGTTCATCAGTTCCTCGAGGTTGTTGAAGATTTACCCTCAAATCTTGGTCTTTGTCATCTTCAGGCACATATGGAGTTAAGTCGACGAAGCTGAATGTGGTAGACACGCTGAAACCTTTGGGTAGCACTAATGGGTTAGCACTCCTATATAAGGACAACACCAATGCCGACACCAAACGCATTACATTCAACCTCAAAAACCTTCTCGAAATTTAGTAGGGCAAGTATTGGAGCAGACGTCAACTTACACTTCACATCTTCAAAACTCCTCTGAGCCTTCTCTGTCCACTTAAACTCAACGTTCTTCTTAGTTAATTCAGTTAATAGTGTAGTTATGGAGCTAAAGTTCCAGATAAATCTTTGATACAATGAGGTTAGGCCATGGAAGGTCTTAACTTCGACTGCACTAGTCAGCATAGGCCACTCATTAATAGCTTTGACCTTTTCCTCATCAACTCAAACTTCACTCCCTAAAACGACATCTCCAAGGAATATAACCTCGCTTTGAAAAAACGTGCATTTCTTTAGGTTACCGAATAATTTCTCAACGTAGAGTATGTTAAACACCAATCTCAAATGTTCAACATGAACAAGAATTTCAGTACTATAGACCAGAATATCGTCAAAATAAACCACAATGCATTTGCTTATCAATGTTCTGAACATATGATTCATGAACCACATGAATGTACTCGATGTGTTAGTTAAACCAAACAGCATGAACATCCACTCAAATAGACCATCTTAAGTCTTAAAGGCTGTTTTCCATTCATCTCCCAGTCTCAGTCGTATTTGATGATAGTCACTCTTTAGATCTATCTTCGAAAAGACGTGTGCACCATGCAACACATTGAGCATGTCATCTAACCGCGAGATTGGGTATTGGTACTTAACAATAATCTTATTCATGATACGGCTATCAATGTACATCCTCCACGATCCATCTCTCTTTGGTACTAGTATGGCTAGGATAATACATGGGCTCATGCTCTTATGGACATATCCGTGGTCTACCAACTCATTAACTTGCTTTTTCAGCTCGATCGCCTGTTCTGAATTGAGTCTATAAGCAGGACGATTAGATAAGGTTGCTCTAAGTTGAAGATTGATGCAATACTTAATTCCTCTCAAGGGAGGTAATCCTTTCAGCATCTTGGCAGGGAAGAGGTCAACAAATTCCTAAAGTAGCTGCTGCACTTTAGCAAGTAAGTTCTTAACCTCTCTAACCTCTAAGAGTCTCTTGACCAATAGGAGTACATAATCCTCAGACTTAACCTCTCGTGCAAATTGAGCTTGGGAAATTACTAAAAACTTCCACTGTAGAGATCTAGTAACCTTTTGAAACATATAAGCATTTTTATACCCATCATGTAACACCCTCAAGTAAAATAGCCACAGTCAGTCAAGTAATATGTAAGATGCACACATGGGGAGGACATTACACATCACCTTATCCCTATACATATCACCAATAGTAATCGGTACTCTAACTTACTGGGAAATTTGTAATCCTCCTTTCTCATTCAACTAGTGAATCTTATATGGCTTGGGGTGTGGAATAGTTGGCAATTTCATGGCTTTAACTACCCCTTTTACGATGACGTTGGTATAGCTCCCTCTGTCAATGATCACGGCGCATAGCTTACTATTCACCCAGCAATTCATATGAAAGAGGTTCTCTCTTTGCTCATCTTCATTAGCTATAAAAGTACTGAGAGATCGCCGAACAACAAAGCAATACTCGGCTCCGCTCTTAGGGGGTATCTCAACCTCCTGATCTTCCTCAAATTCTTCTAGCATCCGATCGGTTGCTACTTCTTCCTCTCCTTCACTCACACTTTTTACTTTAAACTAAGGCTTATCTCCCTTTATTGTCATGACTTAGTGATTTGGACATTGACTAGCCACATATCCATAGTTAAGACATTTAAAACAGTTAATATCTTAGATTTTCATCCCTAAACTTTGACCTTAGTCTCTTCAGATCTCAAGTTCCTCGATCTTGCTCTTACCTTGGTCTTCATCTGATCGACTCAGTACATGACCTTAGCATTCCATCTCAAAACTGCTTGACGCCCTATCATTCCCTGGTCTACTCGGTAAGCCAATCCAATTCGATACCATGGTTCAATTACTCGGCATTTAGCTAGCCCAGTTCCACTATTGCCTTTCAACTCTTTGGGTTACATAGATGGTTTCATCCAAAGTTATGAGACTTTGCAATTCTACGACATGACCAATCTTAGCTTGGAGTCCTGAGATGAACCGCGCTATAGTTCGGGTCTCAGGCTCATCAACATCACATTGTATCATGAGCAACTGAAACTCTCGAGTATAATTGTCTGCGAATCTATTACCTTGCCTAAAGTCTTGGAGTCATTGAAAAGTGTCATGTTCGTAGTGTTCGAGAGCAAACCTATTCCTCAAAACTCTCTTCATCTCGTTCCATGTTCGAACCTTACGCTAGGTCCTCAAGTGAACATTCTGTAACTTCTTCCACCACATTGCCGCATACCTAGAAAATTCTAACACAGCTACTCTAATGTGGATAGCATCTTCATAATTATAAAAGTCAAATATCTTTTTGATCTTCTCCTCCCAATCCAGGTAGCCATCAGCACTACTAGACCCGTTGAAGTTTAGAAGCTGTACCTTAAGATGTTCGGCACTTCTTGGTGCTTTAAACTCTCAACATGCTGGTCTTTTTCTTCTTCATACTCTTCCACTTCGTCCAACTCTAACCTTCTCCATGTGACTCTGTCAGTACGTCACGGTGGTGTGTGGTTCACTAGAAAGGCTTCTAGAGCTCACCTATTCATTTACCTCCTCAGCCTATCTCTCATCTCTTGGCCCTACTTGGCAACTCTCTCACATGATCCATTCTCTAAGACCCTATTTACTGAGGTAGCTAAATTGGCTACAATAACAACAAGATCTTGTATCTGCTCATCAATAGTATATAGTGTTTGTTAGGTCACTCAACCACGACCATAAGCATCACTTTTGACATCGTGAATCTCTCCTTATATACTAGGATTCAACATTCCTAACACAAAATTTCAGTAACTACACTTCACATGGATGGCTACAATCACACATAGTATCTCGAATAGTAGACTAACTATTACTATATAGCTCTTGGTCTCAACCTTAACCTCAAGCTCTGATACCAGGAATATATGGTATGCTTAAGAGCTCAATTATCACTAGGACTTACCTAGGCATATTTGAACTAAAATGGATCCTTCGAGATATCAAAGAAAATTAGAGAGAAATAGTTCACAACCAAACATGAGTAGCTAACGTAAAGCTACTTGGAGGATGTGACTCACTAATAAATACAACACGACTTGACACCACGCTTGATATGACATACAAGTTGATATTAAGGTATACCCACTACTAATCCCGTGCTACTCGACAAGATTAGATATAAGTGTGTGAAATATAGACTTGGAGAAGGTTATCTCACAAGAACAAAATATTCAGTATTAAAATGTAAGTTATCTACGACTTACAAAAGAAAAGGACTATTTATAGTAAGTCTCTAGGGTAGCATTACAAATAATGAAATGACAAGAAAGTATAAACAAAAGGAGTATTTGTAGTACATACCAAAAAGGGTAAAAAGGACCAAAGACCACAAAATGGAAAAGTAGTACAATGTCAGAAGAGGTGGACAGGTAGTAGTGCAACATTGGTCCCATACGAATATTCTCTAAACACAACAGGTGAGAGGGGTCAAAATGCTGTGGCAATAAAGGGCCATGATGAGAGAGATGGCGGCATGCCAAGAGAAAACTATTTGACTTTTTAAGTGAGTCTCTCATCACTCGGCAGGAACTTCTTGGCAATCAGTGCAACATTGGTCCCATACGTATATTCTCTTAACACAATAAGCGAAAGGGGTCAAAATGTTGCAGCAATAAAGGGCCGTGACAAGAGAGATGGTAGCATGCCAAGAGAAAACTATTCAGCCATTTAAGTAAGTCTCTTGTCACTTAGAACGAACTTCTTGGTAGTATTTGGTTGAATTACTTAGCATAAGGTTCTCGGTAAGGAAATGGTCGGCATCATCACTACTGAGTGTACAGATCAACATACAACAATTAAGGGAGCTCAAGGAGTTCAACCACATTCCTTCGACGTAAACTTTCTCATCATCAGTAAATTGCTAAGAGAGAACTTGCCGAGTGAGGGATTGGAGTCCTCGGAGCTGTGCGCAAGTAATGGGACAGTTAGTTGGCAGTTCATCAGCTAATTATAGGAATCAAATAGGAATTCAGGTTGAAGCTAATGAGGGATACGAAGCGAATCAAAATAGAGAATCTGAGTTAGCAAATGAGGATAATAAGGATGTATAGGAAGTCATATATTCTTAAGACTCCTGATTATATTGTAGTAAGTTTTGACTCAAAAATTGGAAATGATGATGTGAACTTAAATGATTATGAAAATTGGTTTCTTATGGAAAATGTTGCAATATCAGATGAATCTAATGGATGGAGCAATTAGGAGTTAACTACTTATGGATTTTATGACTTATGTTACATATCTGGTTGTTTGAATATGTTAGCCTCTTTTTGATGTAAATAGTATATTAGAATTGTAAATATACTTTTGTATTTGAGGCAAGAAAACTGTATTTAGAACTTATGTAATAGGAAGTTCTGATGTAATTTTTGTTTGTACATCTATGTTTATATGTAATCAGTAACGTAAAAAGTTTAGTTTAATGTAATTATCTTGATGTAAAGTTAAGTTGTGATATAGTTCCTTTCCTATGTAAAAGTTTAAGCTATGATATGTACTCTTGAGTTGTAAAGTGTATCCTAAAAGCTAGTGATTTAGTATGTGTAAAGTGATTTGTTATAGGTGATTCTTTAGTATTATCATATACACAGGTGATATGATATTTATAGGTGTTAATTCAATGTTATTTTTCAGTGAACTGAGACTTGAGTGCTATAGAGAATTATGTTTATATTATTATGTATATATATGATATGCTTAATTTGGGCAATATGTGAATATGAATGTTCACCAAATAAAGTGTAGTTGGAAATTCTATCATGTTCAAATGAATAGGAAATATTTAGTTAGAAGGTTGTCAAAAGCTTCAGAAACTCAAACTAACCAATCAATAAATGGACCTTGAGTGCAAGTTTAAGTGAATTGTTGTGATAATTAAGTAACATGGCAGAAGAAGAAAATAAGAACATGAATGGACAACCTGGAAATAGAGAACCATCTCCAATTCCACCAGCACCACAAGATCAACTAAGAAACGATTTGATGAACTGTTGACCAACGATCCCATTACTCATGCATGACTCCAAGGACTCTAATCCCTCACCCAATGAATTCTCTCTTGGCAACCTACAAATGACGAGAAAGTTTACACCAAAGGAATATAGCTGAACTCCTTCAGCTCCCTTAATTGTCGTACATTGATCTATACACTTGGTAGTGATGATGCCGACCATTCCTTTGTCAAAGACCCTGTGCCGAGTAATCTGACCAAACACTACTGAGAATGCTGAGTGACAAGAGACTCACTTAAATGGTCGAATAGTTTTCTCTCGTCATGCCGCCATCTCTCTTGTCCCAGCACTTTATTATCGCAACATTTTAACCCCTCTCACCTGTTGTACTCAGAGAATATTTGTATGGTACCAATGTTGCATTGACTACCAAGAAGTTCTTACAGAGTCACGAGAGACTCACTTAAATGACCAAATAGTTTTCTCTTGGCATACTGCCATCTCTCTCGTCCTGGCCTTTTATTGCCACAACATTTTGACCCCTCTCACCTACTGTGCTTAGAGAATATTCGTATGGGACTAATGTTACACTGACTACTGAGAAGTTCCTGCTGAGTGACAAAAGACTCACTTAAACAGTAGAATAGTTTTCTCTCAGCATCCCGCCATCTCTCTCGTTCCGACCCTTCATTGCTGCAAAATTTTGATCCTTCTTGCCTATTGTGCTTAAAGAATATCCGTATGGGACTAATGTTGCACTGCCACCTATTCTCTTTATCTGACATTGTACTACTTTTCCATTGTTGGTCTTTTGTCCTTTTTACCCTTTTTAATATGTACTAGGAATATGCATTTTGTTTATACTTTCTTGTAATTTCATTATTTGTAATGCTGCCCTAGGGACTTACTATAAATAGTCCTTTTCTTTTATAAGTCATAGATAACTTACATTTTAATAGTGAATATTCTGTTCTTGTGAGACAACTCTCTCCAAGTCCATATTTCACACACTCTTATCTAATCTTGCCAAGTAGCTCGAGATTAGTGGCGGGTGGACCTTGACATCAACTTGTGCATCATATCAAGTATGGTGTCAAGTCGTATTGTATTTGTTGGTAAGTCACATCCTCTGAGTGGCTTTACGTCAGCTACTCTTGTTTGGTTGTAGACCATTTCCCTCTAATTTTCTTCGATATCTCAAAGGACCCATTTTAGTTCAAATCCACCTTAGTAAGTCCTAGTGATAATTGAGCTCCTAGGCACACCATATATTCCTGGTATCAAAGCTTGAGGTTGAGATCGAGAGCTGTGTAGTAATAGTCAGTCTACTATTCGAGATACTATGTGTGATTGTAGCCATCCGTGTAAAGTGTAGTTACTAAAATTTTGTATTAGGAATGTCGAACCCTAGTGTATAGGGAGAGATTTACGATGTTGAAAGTGATGCTCATGGTCGTATTCAAGTAACCAAACAAACACCACGTACTAATGATGAGTAGATGCAAGATCTTGCTGCTATTGTGGCCAATTTAGCTACCTCAGTAAATAGGGTCTTAAAGAATGAACCGCATGAGAGAGTTGCTAACTAAGGCTGAGAAATGAGAGATAGGCCGAGGAGGTAGATGAACAAGTGAGCTTCGAAAGCCTATCTCGTGAACCATGCACTACCACGACATGTCAACAAAGTCACAAGGATAAGGTTAGAGTTGGATAAAGTGGAAGAGTATGAAGAAGAAGAAGAAGAAGAAGAAGAAGAAGAAGACCAATATGTTGGGCTTGATGAGCAAGAGTTCAGAGTGCTAAGAGGTACCGAACATCTTAAGGTATAAATTCCAAACTCCAACGGTTTAGTAATGCTAATGACTACCTCGACTAGGAAGAGAAGATCGAAAAGATATTTAACTTTTATGATTATGAAGATGTTGTCCGCATTAGAGTGGCCACGTTAGAATTTTCTAAGAATGCGACAATGTGGTGGAAGAAGCTATAGAAAATTGGCTTGAAGACCCAACACGAGGTCCAAACATGAAAAGAGATGAAGAGAGTTCTGAGGAATAGGTTTGCTCCCAAACAGTACGAACAAGACACTTTTCGACAACTCTAAGACTTGAGGTAAGGTAACAGATCCGTAGACAATTATATTTAAGAGTTTCAATTACTCATGATATAATGTGATGTTGATGAGCCTGAGACCCGAACTATAATAAGGTTCATCTCGGGACTCCAAGTTGAGATTGGTTACGTTGTAGAATTGTAAAGCCTCACAATTTTGGATGAAACCATCCGTATGGCCCAAAGAGTTAAAAGGCAACAGCGGAACCGAGCTAGCCAAATGTCGAGTAATTGAACCATGGTGCCAAATTGGATTGGCTTGCCGAGTAGACCAGGGAATGACAGTGTGTCAAGCAGTTCTGAGATGGAATGCTAAGGTCACGTACCGAGTCGATCAAACGAAGGCTAAGGTAAGAGCAAGACCGAGGAACCTAAGATCTGAAGAGACTAAGGTCAAAGTTCAGGGATGAAAACTTGAGAAATTAAATGTTTTAAATGCCTTAACTATGGATACGTAGCTAATCAATGTCCAAACCCTCGAGTCATGACAATAAAGGGAGACAAGCCGCAGTTTGAAGTAGAAAGTACGAGCAAAGGAGAGGAAGAAGTGGCAACCGATTGGATGCTGGAAGAATTTGAGGAAGATTAGGAGGTTAAGATACCCCTTGAGGGCAAAGCTGAATATTGCCTTGTTGTTCGGTGATCTGTCAATACTTTTATGGGTAATGAAAATGAGCAAAGAGAGAACCTCTTTCATATGAATTACCAGGTGAATGGCAAGCTATGCGCCGTGATCACTGACAGAGGGAGCTGTACCAATGTCATCATACAAGGGGTAGTTAAAGCCATGAAATTGCCAACTATTCCATACCCCTAAGCCGTATAAGATTCACTGGCTGAACTAGAAAGGAGGATTACATGTTTCCGAGCAAGTCAAAGTGCCGATTACTATTAGTGATAGGTACAGGGACAAGGTGATGTGTGATGTCCTCCCCATGTGTGCATCTCACATATTACTTGGCCGACCATGGCTATTTAACTTGAAGGTGTTACACGATTGATATAAAAACACTTACATGTTTCAAAAGGATGGGAAGAAAGTTATATTGACACCTATAAGTCCTAAGGAAGTGCAAGAAGCCTAAGAAAAGGTTGCTAGATCTCTGTAACGAAAGTCTTTGGTGATTTCTCGAGCTCAGTTTGCACAAGAGGTCAAGGCTGAGGACTATGTACTCCTCTTGGTTAGGAGACTCTTAGAGGTTAGAGAGGCCAAGAACTTACTTGTCGAAGTGCAGCAGCTACTTCAAGAATTTGCTAACCTCTTCCCTACCGAGATGCCAAAAGGATTTCCTCCCTCTAGAGTAATTGAGCATTGCATCGATCTTCAACCTGGAGTAGCCTTGCTTAATCATCCTGCCTATAGACTCAATCCCGAACAGGTGGTTGAGCTGAAAAAGCAAGTTGATGAGTTGGTAGATTGCGGATATATCCATAAGAGCATGAGCCTATGTGTCATCCCAGCTGTGCTAGTACTAAAGAAAGATGGATCATGGAGGATGTACATTGATAGTTGTGCCATCAATAAGATTACTGTTAAATATCGATACCTAATCCCGCGATTAGATGACATGCTCGATGAGTTGCATGGTGTATGCATCTTTTCGAAGATAGATCTAAAGAGTGGCTATCATCAAATACGAATGAGACTGGGAGATGAATAGAAAACAACCTTTAAAACTTGTGATGGTATATTTGAGTAGATAGTGATGCTGTTTGGTTTAACTAACACGTCGAAGACATTCATGAGGCTCATGAATCATGTGCTCAGAACATTAATAGGCAAATGTGTTGTGGTTTATTTTGATGATATTCTGGTCTATAGTACTAACCTTGTTGTTCATGTAGAACATTTGAAATTAGTGTTTAATATACTTTACACCGAGAAATTATTTGACTATTTGAAGAAGTGCGCATTTTGTCAAAGTGAGGTTGTATTCCTCGAATGTGTCATTTCAGGGAGTGGAGTTCGAGTTGATGAGGAAAAGGTTAGAGCTATTAATAAGTGGCCTACGTCGACTAATGTAGCTAAGGTCAAGAGCTTCCATGGCCTAGCCTTGTTCTACCAAAGATTTATCCCGAAATTTAGCTCTATAACTGCACCGGTGACTGAATTGACTAAGAAGAACGTTGAGTTTAAATGGATAGAAAAGGCTTAGAGGAGTTTTGAAGATGTGAAGTGTAGGTTGATGTTTGCTTCAGTACTTGCCTTACCAGATTTCAAGAAGGTTTTTAAGGTTCAATGTGATGCATCTGGTGTTAGCATTGGTGCTGTCCTTATGTAGGAGTGCTGACCTATTGCCTACTTTAGTGAAAAACTCTGAGGTGCTACCTTGAATTACTCAACCTACGACAAGGACTTTTATGCCCTTGTCCATACACTTCAAAACTGGCAACATTTTCTGTTGCCGAGAGAATTTATCATCTATTCGGATCATGAATATCTCAAACATCTTTACGGGCAGTAAAAGCTTTCTCGGCGTCATGCTAAGTAGGTCGAGTTCTTGGAGACCTTTTACTATGTCATTAGGTATAAGAAGGGAAGCACCAATACAGTAACTGATGCACTTTCTTACAGTCATACCCTCATTACAACGTTGCAAGCTAAAGTGCTTGGATTTGGCACTTTACCTAATTAATATGAGCATGAACCACATTTTAAGCCTTTAGTAACCAAGTGCAGTGATAGAGGAGTTGTAGACGGATTCTACTTGAGTAAGGGATTCTTGATGAAAGGAAAGCAGATTTGCGTACCAAGTGGTTCTATAAGGGAGCTACTGGTTCGAGAAGCTCACGCCGAGGGTTTGGTTGGCCATTTTAGGGAAAAGAGGATGATTAAGATATTGAAGGAGCACTTTTCCGGCTTGGGATGATGAGGGATGTGCATCGAATACTTGAGAGGTGCAAGGTGTGTAAGTATACAAAAGGGAGGAAAAAATCTTATGGAGAATACACACCCCTATCAATTCCCGAGTAGCCGTAAACCAATCTAAGCATAGATTTTATGCTTGGCCTTCCCCACATGTCGAGAAGACACAATTCAATCATAGTGGTGGTCAATCAATTCAGCAAGATGGGCCATTTCATCCCCTACCATAGGACTAATGATGCCCTATTCATCGTTGACCTCTTTTTGCAGGAAATTATGCGACTACATAGAGTGCCAAGGAGTATTGTGTCCGACTGTAATTCTAAATTCACGAACTTCTTTTGGAAGACCTTATGGATAAAACTCGGTACTAAGCTCCTGTTCAATACCTCTTGCCACCTTCAGATAGAAAACTAAATTGAAATAGTTAACAAAACTGTCGGTAATCTCCCGTACGCCACTGTTGGAAAGAACTCTCATGACTGGGATTTATGCCTACCCATCATTAAATTTGCCTACAATCACTCCACTCACAGCTCTACTGGAACATCACCATTTGAGGTTGTTTATAGACTTAACCCAAACCTACCCTTAAACTTAGTTAACAATTTGATTATACAAGGGGAGAGTTAATCTAGCTTGCAGTATACCGAAGAATTTCACAGGTTGCATCAAAGAATTGCTGAGTAATTGGCCAAAACTATGGCCCGACAGAAGGAATTAGGAAGCCGCAAAAGGAAACAAATCCTTTATGCCCCTGGGGACCTTGTCTGGATCCTTCTTAGCAAAGAACGCTTCCCTAATAAGAGGATGAACAAACTATCTCCCAAAGTGGATAGCCCCTATAGGATCCTGAGGCACATTAATAATAATGCCTATGAGATTGAGCTAGCTAAAGGTCTCGACGTATCTACCACATTCAACATTGCCAACTTAACTCTATATGTGGCCAAAGATGACGAAGACCAAGATTTGAGGGCAAATTTTCAACAACCCTAAGGAACTAACAAACTGTCGACCAACAGTCCCATTACTAGTGCATGGCTCTGAAGACTCCAATCCCTCACCTGGCGAATTCTCTCTTGGCAACCTACTGATGATGAGAAAGTTTACACCGAAGGAATGTAGCTGAACTCCTTGAGCTCCCTTAATTATCGTACATTGATCTATACACTCGGTAGTGATGACGCCAACCTTTCCCTTGCCAAGGACCCTGTGTTAAGTAATCCGACCAAACACTACTGAAAAGTCCTTGTCGAGTTATAAGAGACTCACTTAAACAGCCAAATAGTTTTGTTTTGCCATGCCGCTATCTCTCTTGTCCTTGCCCTTTATTACCACAACATTTTGACCTCTCTTACCTGTTGTGCTTAGAAAATATTTATATGGGACCAATGTTGCATTGACTGCCGAGAAGTTCCTGCCTAATGATAAGAAACTCACTTAAACAGCCGAATAGTTTTCTCTCGGCATGCCTCCATCTCTCTTGTCCTGGCTCTTTATTACCGCAACATTTTGACCCCTCTCGCTTGATGTGCTCAGAGAATATTAGTATAGGACTAATGTTGCACTGCCACCTATCCACCTCGTCTAACATTATATTACTTTCCCATTTTTGTCTTTTGTCCTTTTTACCCTTTTTGATATATACTAGGAATACGCTTTTTGTTTATACTTTCTTGTCATTTCATTATTTGCAATGTTGCCCTAAGGACTTACTATAAATAGTCCTTTTCTTTTGTAAGCCATAGATAACTTACATTTTAATACTGAATTTTCTGTTCTTATGAGATAACCCTCCCTAAGTCTATATTTCATACACTCTTATATAATCTTGCCGAGTAGCTCGAGATTAGTAGTAAGTGGACCTTGACATCAACTTGTGTGTCATATCAAGTATGGTGTCAAGTCGTGTTATGTTCATTAGTGAGTCATATCCTTCGAGTAGTTTCACGTTAGCTACTTATGTTCGGTTGTGGACCATTTCCCTCTAATTTTCTTCGATATCTTGAAGAACCTATTTTAGTTCAAATCCACCTTGGTAAGTCCTAGTGATAATTGAGCTCCTTAACACACCACGATTTACCACTACCTCCACCTTATCCTAATATGTTGGACACTGCTCAATTTAGACAAATGATAATGGGGAGTTTCTATTAGTGTTTGATCATAACCAAGTAGATAATTCTCACCAGGTTCTACTATGGTAGGAAAATACAATACCGAAACCATCATCGATATAATCCCCTCATCATGCATATACTTTTTCTCAAAAGCCGCAACTACAGTATATTCATTATACAAAGGACCTAATTCATCCTCCATAATCTTCTAATCATCTTTCATACTCCAAGACAATCCCCTCTTATAAGTGATTATAATCTCATCTATTGTATAAAATATCATCTAATCAGCCAATTCTAATAACAAGTTTTACAATCGAACTCAATAGTCAATAGGGGAATCTTCACCTTTCCAACCAAAATGCAACTAAGCATAAATAAGCCCACACTTATGAATTTGAAAGTAAATACATTACAACACAAGTTAGATTAGTATTATCCTTTACTTGTTTTCATTTTATGTTATCTAAGTTCTAATATGCAGATAACTTAGATATATACTTAAAAATCTAAATCTTTTATGCCCAGTTACTTTCCCCACTCTCAATGTTCATAATATGTAGTTCATTTTAATTAGATGCTTCAAAGCTTGGTTATCTACGAATCATACTTTGATACCACCTAAAAACGGTCATGCCCCAAACTCGAGGAGTCATAACAATCCTACAGCATAAACCAACCAAAACTAAAAGCTACCTTCCTTAGCTGCTAACATAGGTATAGTTTACACAAAGCGAACAATGACTTAACCAACTTTGAAGTAGTCAGATGGGTACCTACAATATATTAGACCTGTGAAGTAACATTGTCATGACCTTAAAGGGAGCCTAGTAGAATTGCCTAAAATTTTTATATCACGTGTACACCTATGATACGAAAATCGCCTTGCAAGTTAGAAATTGCAAAACTCTAAACAATTAGTCACTAAGGTTTTCAATTTAAATTAATTAACCTACTATAAAATATAAGTGACTATGGTTGTAGATATTCGATAGGCCAGAGTCTATCAGAACCGCAAAGAATCGGTATCTCCTACCAAATGTTAAGACAAGGTAAAACAACTTACTAATTTATAATAAATACTACATAATCATATCATATGAATATACTCTGCATAAATTGTTTCTATACCACTATACACCTTTCAATTAACTCTAACATTGACAATCCTATCTTTAGTTTGTACTCTGCTCTCAAGCTTATCCTAATCCCTACTTACAAGAAACCTATAAAAGAAACTATAAGGGAATGAGTAAACCACGGCTTAGTGAGTTCATTCCTTACTACTACCTTTCAAGCAAGTTATTAATCATTATTAGCATACATATAAGCTATCTACATACGAAATTAATGCAAGCGCGATAAATACAAGCAACACATCCATAGAAGTCCAGAACTATGGATGGTGTAGACATACATCGTCTACACGTCAATTTTTCCTCCATACTTACCCGCATAGAACACCTCACCTTAATCATATAAAGCTGCCTGGGGGTAATGTTACACCAAACGATACTCGACTATTATGCTAGTCTAAGAAACAACAATTAATATAGGTGGACCCCAACTAAGGCTACCCACCAAACATATTAAAGACCCCTCGGGCACACAAAGTGAGTCCATCTCACAATCAACATATATCCAAGGCCCTACAGGCACAAATATGTGAGTCTTGTAAAAAACAATTAGAGATACAATGCTAGCTTTGCCTTAACAATAAAAACATCATTTACAAGAATCACGAGCCCTTTCAAAAATCATTCAAAAGTATATTTATGATTGGAAAAACATTTACCAAAATACTTTTCTGAAAAATTTGCAAAGCTAACGCTCTCCATCAACGTACTAGTTAGATCATCGACATGAGACAAATATAACTAGTTTCTTTAGTCAAATAGTTACATTTACCAATTTAAGAAAGTGATCACACAGATGATAGCTCACAAAGTAATCAGTTATTTAACAAATAATCAATATCAACCAACAAGCAGCATACAAATAACAAACAATAAGCAGATAGCAGATTATAAGAACTTCCTCACCTGGGTTAACGCTCCCTCTCCAATCTTTTGGGATTTGTAGAACTCGATAATTGAGTACTTAAAAGATAAGAAAGCTTATAAGTATTTTGAAAAGCTAGGTTCCCCAGTTAACTTAATATCTATTATTATTTGTCTAGTTTTCCACTATAACCGAAGTATATTGTAAACATAATTTTACTTAAATATATTATTTACTTTTCTCGATTTATCTTAAATTTTCAATCAGGTATAATTTTTTCAACTTAACTTCAATTTTTATAAACTTATAGTCTATTTTTATTATTCTCGAATGTACTTTCTCGTAGTCGTATCCGTTTTAGATGTTGTAACTTGCAATTTCGATTATGATGTAAAAATATTATGAATTTCATTATTTTGACTTAACTACTTATAAAATATTATTTTAAGTTTTTCTTTACATATTTAGGATTTAATAAATATCTAATTCTTATATTTTACAATTTTCTTATTTTTGAGTTTATTTAATTATAATTTAGGTATTTTGCTATTTTTAAGGTTTAGGACTTATTTAATTCATTTTTACTATTTTAATCATTTCCCCATTAATTAATTATTTTATTATTATTTTTATTATGAATTTAATTAAAATTTATTATATGTTGACGTGGTAACAAAGGAAAATGCCACGTGTCATTTCTGAAATTTTTGTATAATTTCAATATTTTTCATATTTTGTATATTTTTATGTGTTATTTATATAATTATATTTATTATTATATTTTATTACATTGGGTAAATTAATTGTTTCTCCCCTTTTCTTGAACTTCGCAGTATATATATATATATATATATATATATTACTTTACTTTATTTATTAATTTATTATTATAGTATACTATGTACGTATTATTTAAGTATAATCGTATTTGGATTTATACTATATTATTAATATACATATTTTACACATATGTGTATACTTGTGCAATATGATAATATATTACATATACTATTCGTACGGATATATATTATACATAGTTGTATATTTTGTATCTTATACATATGCATACATATACAGCCATAATTACCTATATATATGTATCTATTGAAATTTCATAATATATACATATATATATATATATATATACTATCACATATAAATATACATATGCATATATTCCCATGTCTATATATATATATATATATATATATATAATGAAAATACATTATATATATACTATGTTATACACATATATATTCTGAATATTTATACCTTATTATGAATATACTGTATTATACTAGTATTTTATACTTTATAAATACATCAATATATATATATTTTCGATGACATATTATACATAAACATAAGTAATGGAAATAAATAAACATAAATATATATGTGATATATGCATATTTATATATCTAAATGTATACATAGTAAGTATAACATGTATGGATACATAAACATACTTTAGTATTTGTAAATGTACACTTAATCTAATTACAAGAAATTTACAAAAAACCATTGAAATTTCAAAATCCTGAAATACGTATATTTCTACTAATCTACATATATACATAAAGTATGTACAAGTTAACAAAATACATACTTTAAAAGGTTATTAGTTTGCTCCTTTGATGTCTTAATATGTGATGATTCCAAGTTTTTAATCTTCTTCGTCTTGAATTTATTAAAAATCAATAAGAAAATTGAGAAAACAAACTTAGTAAAAGGGAGAAATGGAAAGTCATTTTCGGTGGGCTTTTTTTATTTTTTTTATTTTGTAGTGTGAGATTGAGTGTATTTTGGAGACAAGAAGAAATGTCCAAAACAAGAGAAACAAGGATAAAGCTTATGGTGGAAATAAAATCAAAAGCAAAAAGAAGAGAAAATGAAAGCATTAAATGGATGTGATGGGGCTTACCATGTAAGTTGTCCTCATCCACATAATTAAGCATATAAGGGAAAAAATAAATCACATGGGCAACTACAAACCATGAGTTGTATCCCAATGTGGTAGGAGAAAAAATTTAAAGAAGAAAAGAGAAAAAAAAAAGAAAGAGAAAAGATGGAAAAGAAAAAGGGCAAGAAAAGAAGAAAATTAAGAATTTCCAAATATAATTCATAAAATAGTAATTAATAAATATTATTTGAAACTTTATAAAATTATTAATTAAATTGTTACCTGTTATGTGATTACGTATATTAGTCGATAATTATATTCATTTAGAATTCTATTACTATTAGGGTAAATATATTAATTTTATAAGCTTAAAGTTATAATTTTAAGGTTTTTGTCAAGTTTGAGTTCAATCTCGGGTATTTACGTATATATTGGGTTTAAAATTTTCATATGTGATTTAGATTTCGATCGAATTCTAAGATTTTTATTACATATAATATATTCAATTTCATAATTTAGTAAAATTTTTATCTTATTTAGCCTTATCGACTTGCGAGATTATCTACAGTACCAGGATTCGATTCTATTCTTAAATAGCTAAATTCGCAAAATTTACAAACATTTTACAAAATGCATTTTCTTGTATTTACAAATATACTAATTCTTACACGTAAATTTATATACATCAAGAGTTCCTTAGTTTTCAAAGAAACTATACATCTCCATAAGAGGACTCTATTACATATATAAATTTAACAACGAGCCAACAAAGATTATAAAGCCTCCTAAAAAGACCTTATAATCTTCTCACAAAAGAAAAACAAAAGTGCCATGAGCTTCGATTCATTCATTAGACTTCACAACTTCACTCCTCAACCCGTCAAAAGTAATCTAAGGACAACTACAACAAGGCAGCTTTTGGTACCACTTTGCACTTACAAAACAATTTATTGGGATGTGAGCTCAACTAGCTCTATAAGAAGAGATAAAGTCATAAGAATACATTACAAATATGGTTTTTCAATCATTAATTAAATGCAAATGCAATAGAAAAATAATATAACATCTTACAATGTTTAGCCGGTTAATTGTGGAGTTAAAGTAATTTTGTGCATTCTAACCTAGATTTTGAGGAGTTTTAATACGACACTATCAAATTAAATCTAAGCTTATACAATGGAGAGCACCCTCCTCCCTAGACAACATTTGAACCACGAATTCCAACCTTACTACGACCCCCTCTCCTATCACTCAATTGGACTAAGGGTAGGAAAATGACAATTTCTACTATCCTTACCAACTGCGTCAATATTTAGTTTAACAATCTAATTGTTACCCCTATTGGGTTATTGTAAATATCAAGTTAGATGTTTAGTCAACTTAAGATTTGTCAAGATTATTAAATGAGCAACCAAGTTCATATACGCAAGATATGGTATATGTTCAAGTAGAAAACTGCACTTGAAGTTCAACTTCCAATCAACAATCACTATACCAAGCACATACATAGCGTACGTACAAATAATCTAGCTACAATCACAAACAAGCACTCTTACTCCTCCAAGTATCCTAATATGATAATTCAATATACCTTCGAGCATCATTCCTAACTTAGTTGGACATAATATCGCGTGCTCCTATACTTTACGTTTGTGATCTTCGTTAATAATTCTTAGAAAGTAATACACAACTTCAATTTTAAATTCACATATAAAGTAAGAACTTATTTTCATTATTAAGTAGGTTTATATTCTGATATAAGTAGGTTCTTTAGTTATTTATCTAATTTTTAGTTGACTTGAGATAGGTTTTAACTAAGTTTCTGACTAAAGTTATGACCCAGTTTCTAATTAAGGTCCTAACCCACTACCTTAAGTTAGGTTTTTACTTAAAATGTTCTCGATTTATATTCTAACTTCAATGTAGTTATAAAGTTCCAATATCAACTACTTTTTGACCCAAAGCCTATTTTTAGTATAATCAAATTATTTACTCCTAAAGTACGTTCTGATTTTCTTTCGAACATAGTTTCTAACTCTTCAGTTATTACCATAACTTATTTTTTAACTCATATACAAACTTACCTTATATTTCTAGAATTTTCCACACTCTGTAATGTCAATAATTATCAACCAAAAACCTCAATTACATACATGAATTCTCATTATGCTAACTATTCACTTATACCAATATTGTTATTTAGAAAATTAACTTTAAATTCACCAAATACCAACTTTTCACTTCAAAATCACCATTTCTTAACTTGCAATAATTCACTTCAAGTTGTTATGAGGTAATTATCATAGGTCCTATTATAATTTCACAAAGAATGATAAAGCTCTCTTAGTAAATACCCCTCCAACGCACTATTTCAATGAAAATGAATTTTTCCCCTAAATTCGACAACATGATTTTTACAATCCAATCACATAACATCAAAATTCAACATCTTAAGAGTATAACCACAAAATTTTAGGTTGAAACTGCATTACTTGGTATTTTAATTATTCACTTAAAATTCGATGCACATGATATTTTTCTTAAGGACCCTATATCTACGCTCAAATTTTTTAAAATTTGATTAAATGTTTGAATTCCCTATGCAAAAATACATAAGGAACCAAATTTCATAATTTTTTGTGATTGTTCGCTATTTTTCCCTAATTTTGACGAAATCAAAAAAATTTAGCGATTGATCGAAAACACGAGCTCCGGCCACCGTGGGGAAGGGAGGTTATGTCGGCTTACTTTGCTACCAACCTCTCCTTTAGGCCACCACTTGATTTTACTTCCAACTACTCATCTTCCTCAAGTACTCATAAATCCCCGATTTTCCTATATTTTCTAGTTTTTCTTTCCTTCACTCTCTCTCTTTATTTCTTAACTTCTAAAATTTTTTCCAGACTAACGAATGACCAAACTTGTTCTAGATTATAGGATACCATTTTTATATCACCATTTGAAATGCTTTACTTTTCTTTCTTATTTAATTAACATGTGTATATGGCATGATAAGGTGTCAAAATTACGATTCTTACCTCTATGCATTGCCACGCCTCTATACTTGTTCTCTAGTTGTCTAACAAATTTTTTTACCATTTTTCCCAATTTTTATTAATTTATTGAGGGAATTATACTTAATTTCAGACATTCATAATAATTATAGTTATATATATATTTATATAATAGTTATACTTGATGCACATAATTTTTATTAATTTATTTAGTGAATTATACTTAATTTTGGGTATTTATAATAATTATATGTATATATATTTATATAATAATTATACATGATGTACATACATGTCTTTTATATGATATTTATTGTCCAATATTAATTATATTATTCCTATAATATATCTCTAGATATTCGTTAATTTTCGGAACCTACATCGCATGTACCTAATAATATAATAATAATATAGTAAATTTTTATTATTTTAAATATATTTTTAATATTTTATTATATTTTCAAATTTCGAACTTACGAAATCTCTTCGACTAATATCTTAAGCCTATATATAAGTTCTTATGTTAATTGGGTTAGTTTTACCGATACCTTAAATTTAACCGCTTGATTCCTATTCGTCGAATACGAGACTTACATGAATTCCTTACAAATCCTTATAACTGCCAAATAGATTATGGGCCTACTCTTTTCTTTTCTTGACTTAAGAATAACTATATGATTTTCCAACAAATCCTCCTTTTTAAGACATCTTTTGAAGCATTTGGGATGATAATGCCATTGGGACTCATGATTTCTAACTTATCTAAGGAAATGATATTTCATAATTAATTAGTTTAGTCAAAGAAGACTTCCTTACACTCTCGGCTTAGATATTGCTCTCAATTACAATTCCAAAAATTATGGTTTATCTTGTAAGTGATATGCTTTGATTAATCTATTAGGTCTTTTTCGAACTGAAATGTAATATAGGCTTGGTCATCAATTTAAACAAATGGATACTAATGTATAGACCTTTTTGAAAATGTTTGTTCATTCAACCTGGGTTTACAAGTCAAAAACCCTTCAGGAAAAACTAAAATTGTACTTACCTTAGTTACAAAAGTAACTTTTACCAAAGATAAGTTATTTCTTCAATCAAAAGGGCCTTCAAGGAGGAGTAGAATTATAAGTATGTAGGTGGGCCTTTAATCTAAAAGAGGAGTTGATTTTGAGAGTATTGGTTTTTACCCCTACTCTTTCTGATTTAAGGGTTCTTATTTCGAGGGACAAGCCTTATTTTAGGAATAAACCCTTTGACATACATGCCCCTAATCCCTTCAAGCTTTAAGGCTTTGTGTTTCGAGCTCTTTTTCAATTTTCTCACTCTTACCCCTTTTATTTTCTTATTTTTCTTTTACTTGTTCTCTTTTTCACCTCCTCTCTCTTTTTTTTTTTTTTTCCTTATTTTGACTCAACAAAATGGTGTTCATCCCTTCTTTTGGCTTATAGCTTAGAATGTATGTAGTTTATGTATAGTGTTAAGATATAAGGACTTCTTCATTTTAAAGAAAATAAGTTATTCATGGTAATAATTACTTTTGAATCCATGCAACTAAAGTAAGCACATATTAGTTTTTAACTTTTTCCCCTAATTAATGTCCCTAACCTCGTATTTATCCCATTATGGGGTAACTCTTGACAAGGTTTGATTTTGAAAACACTTCATGCAAAAGGCTCAATGGGGCCAATGAGGGATTTTAGGTTTAAGATATTGAAAATGAATGCCTAACTTGATTTTGATTAGCGTTTCAAATTCAAGATGGACTTCCTTTAAGAAATGAGTCCAATAGCCTCATATTAATGACACTTAATTCTTAAAGTGTGTTTTTAAGGTTAGTATTTGGGATAGATTTAGTCTTTTCATTCTAAGCCTTTCAATTAATAAAAACAACTTATTCATGCTCTTGAATAATTTGAAAAACTTGTCCCAAACATTAGTTTATTGAAATATGAACTTATTTTCAATGATCTTAACATGTCCCATAGTACAAAGGAAAGCTAACTCTCATAAAGAATCATTAGAGTCCTTCAACACTTTAGTTTACATGGAGTATGGATAAACTAGCCTTATGTCAATCAGATCTTGTATCTTATTTTTCAACTTCCAACAATTGTCTGTAGAGTGACCCTTCTACCCCATGTGATACTTACATTGCGCCTCCAAATTTCCATTCCAAGGCTGTATCTTGGTTTAAGAGTCTCATGGTCTAGAATATTTGCATCTTTCAATTGATGAAAGGCTTGAGAGAAAATAATGGGAATTGGAGTGAAATGTCTTTAATGAGCCTTCTAGACTTACATAGGCTTTTGACTACCACTTAGGTTTTGTAGCATATCCCCTAAGACTTATCACATTAATGGTGCTTTTTTGTGATGATTTTGGAAGCCCTATCTTCTATTTTGGCCCCTCTAATCTTTCAACTTGCAAGGCTTCCTCAATTTTACCCCTTACCACCACAATAACTATAAAGCTAGAGGTTATGTTCCCTAAAAGATATCCATAATATAGCTCACCTAGTATGTTGATAAATACAAATGTCAATTCCTTCTCTAGCAAATGAGGGATGATTCTAGTTGCCATGCCCTTCCGCCTTTTTCATATTCTTTAAAGGACTCATCATTATTCTTGCTCAATGTACATAGGTCCCAATTTGAGGGGGCTATCTCGATGTTGAGCTTGTATTATTCATAGAAAACCCGAGTCAATTTCTCCCAAGTATTCATCTAGTTGAGATCAAGCTAGGCATACCAAGTTAATGTAGTCCCTATCAAAGTGTCTTGAAATGTTTGTACCATGACTTAATCATTTTGAACATATTTGCCTATCTTGCTAATGTATAATCTGGTGTGTAGCTTTAGGCATCCGGTCCCATTATACTTCTTAAACTTTGGTACTTTGAATTTTTCTAAGTAAGCCTTAACATCATATGTAGAAAAGTTAATGATCTTGACTTGCCCAAATCCATCATCACCCCCAGGTGCTCTCATCTTTTCAATTATTTGTTGAGTTAGCTTCCTTTCCAACTCTTTGATCCTTTCTTGACTTGGCTCTGAGTCAATCGACAAAAAATGAGTGTTAGGTCGAAAAGCTTGATTGATCTTCTCCCTATTTCAAGTAGAGGTACTTCAACAGACTTCCCATGTCGAGCTTCTAAGTTCTCCTCATTTAATGGCATTATGGCTTTGAGTGGAACGATGCTGTCTACTAAGAAATTCATTTGCTCAGCTATTTTCCCCACAGTTTAATCTTATGAGTAAATCTTTAACTCAGTGGGGTTGGTGTCATTAGGGTAATTATCATTGTTTCCACTATTGGCGATTACTTTTAACATTACCTGATAAGAATCCATCCTTGTTGACAACTCTTAGAAAAAAAAAATTTATTTCTCTCTTTTTTTTTTTTTTTTTTTTGAAAACCTTTATCTAAAATGAATTAGATCAACCATGACAATGACAAGAGAACTTTAGTGAGTTACTCGATATTTACAAACTATTTTACAAAGAAATGAGGCAATGGAAATACAAGGACATGAGGATTAAGAAAATGACCCTTAGATTTATAAACTGTAAGAAGCAAAATTCTAACTTATAGTGGAAATCGAAAGGAGTCTACTAAAAAACATTTACAATCTTGTAGGATTTTAAAAGTTTACCTACAAGAAACATTACCTTACAAAGGAAAATTTTATGAGGTACCTATCAAGAAGAAAGACAATTAGGCTTTAATCTTTCGGAGTAACAAAAAAAAAAAAAAAATCTAACTAATGAAAGGACTTATTTATAAGATTTATTCTAAGATAACTGTTTGATGAATTTAAGGAGTTAGGGTATAGACCTATTACTTACATGGGAGGAAAGACACATGAACTTGTAACTTATTATAATATTTACAAAAAGTGAGAAAATTCTAAAGTTGAAGAACAAGTGATTATTTCAAAAGTTAAAACATATTCTACATACATAGCCTACATATATTTTCTAACTTGAAAGTTAATGGGCCTATTCTATATTTTACAAATAAAATTGATATGATTATTCTTTTTTAGGTTAACAAACGTAATTATTTATTGAATCTAACTTTTAGGAATTAAGGCTTAAATAACAAGCATGAATATTTATAAATAAGTAAAGCTAACAAAAAAATGCAATATGAAACATGCGGATTCAGAGGCAAAGGATTAACAATTAAATAGTAATGTGGTGATAGAAAGGGTTTAAGGTTGTGATTTTATCAAAATTTTATAGTTACAACTATTTTGCAACTGCACAAGCATTTATAGGGAAAATTTAGTATTTACAAAAATAAAGAAATTTACAGGTAAAGAGCATCAATACATGAGAATGGAATTTATAAGGAAATTATAAATTTACAATGAAAAGGACCTAGTACAAATAACTAATATACATGAAACTTATAATATTACAACCTTTAATGGTATAATAGAATTTCGATATAATAGCAACGGTATGCCATGTTACTATTTATTCACCAGTCCAGTGACTCATGTATGCAATCAAGATGAGTTATAAAGGTCCTTAAACTTCATGAGCTCACATGTTTTAGAAGAACCAGTTCATAAGTTACATCAAAGCTTAAGAAGGTAGCCTAATCAACCTAAAGTAGTGGTTACACCACAGCACCCGGAGCTAAAATAATTGCCCTCTATTCAAGGGTCCTAATACGCTCTAAGTCTAACAGTGTCTACCATGTATTCGTGATGCAATAGTTAAAAAACCCTCTATGTTAAAATCTAAAATAGTTGCACGAAAAGGGTTAGCACAATTATTTACAAATAAACATATTTACAAGAAAAGAATATAACCTAATATAGGTATTTTGAAAGATAAATTTAATTTCAAAAGGTTTAAGTAGCTAGCCCTCTTGACGTCCTCAATATAGTCACTAAGCTATCAAGCTTGAAATTTTTCTATTTTTAATTTCCTTAATCCGATTAGTATTAAATCCTAACCCATTTAACTCGAACCCATTTAATACTAACCTTAAACTAGGAATTTAAGGCAATATGGTTTTCTTTTTAACTTTAAAAAAAAAAAAATTAGAGTCATCATCCGACCAAGGTAAAAAAAAAAAAAGAGTTATATTAAAATCAATTAAGTAGATTGATTTTAATTTAGATACTAATATTTGATAAAACCAATTTTTAAAAAAAAATTAAACCAAATCTTGAATTCAAAGGCTAACCTATTAAACTCAAATTGGTACCACTTGAACCTTCCAAATTTTATTTTATTTTTCATAATACCCTTTTTATTTGTAGAAACAATTCTACAATTATAAATAAACAAAATTAATTTTACTTTAAAAAAAGAGAGGAGAAAATAAAAAATTGATTTATTTACATAAGGGAAAATTAAAAAAGAAAATTCCTTATTTTAAGTTGCTCCATTGTTGCCTATAAGTGCTTATGTATTGGTTATTCGGAATTAGACTTCTCATAGTTCATTGGAAAAATTTAGGTGTGTTAGTTTCTTATAATATCTGAAAATCAGTTGGGTTTATGTTCTTATTCATTTGGTTTTATTTGAAGAAGACTCTAAAAGGGTCCTAATTGTTTAAGTATTTATTATTTTGAAAAATTCTAAGAAAATCTTATTAATAATTTTCTTAAGTGATAAAACACACATTTTTTTTGTTTTTATTTTCATTATTTTTTAGTTTTTTTTTATTTTTTAATTATTTCTATTTTTGACTAAAGCATAAATAAGTAATTAAAAGCTTTTCCCTTTTCTCTTCCTTTTTTTCCCTTTCTTTCTTTTTTCCTTTTTTAATTTTTTTCTCTCTTTTTTTTCTTTTTTTTTTTAAATTTTATTTATTCATTTATTTTTACAATAGAACATTAAAAAAAAAAGGAAATGATACACCAAAAAAAAAAAAACAAGAAAAAAAAGGAAGGAACCAAACCAAAGAAATCAATGCACAAGTCAAGACAAAAGGGGCACAATTCCAATGCCCTGGTTAACAAGCCAAATCCAAGTTACACTTCGAGTCATCCTACCCATTATGTATCTGCTACATGCCTATACAAATGAAGAAGGAGCAACAGTAGTAGGCGTCCTACAGGTTGTGACGACGTGCTTCAAGGGGTTGTTGCCACTAAAATGAGCAGGTAACTAAACTTTCATGTGAAAGTCATTGGTACAAGAGGGTTTTGTGGTGGCACCACGACTTAAGATCATCATTTGAAGGTTATAGAAGATGGGTAACAAAGAGAAGTTATGGTGGTGGTTGTTAGATGATGCCCATGGTGGTTGTTGGAAGTAAATTGGTGGTTAGTTTAGGGGTTTCTAGACGAAGCGAATGTCGAGGTGGTGTTAGGTTGCACTCGGGTGCAGTTATGGGTGACGCTCCATGCAAAGTCGCAGCAAGGAGAGAGAAAGTGCTCATGCAACCGTTATAGTAATTACTAAGGATGAGATGGGAGTCGGATCTTAGGTTTTAGACTATGACAAGTTTAGCCGTGGTGTTAGTTTAGCCTAGAGAGCTATGGTTCATAGTGTTTTACGAAGATGGTGTAATGGTTAAAGGTTTGGGTGGTTAGAGATGGTAGAGATGACTAAGAGGCATAGCAGACAATGGGAATCAATGCTTCTAAAAGCTAAAGGCTTGGACAACTCAACTATAGTGGTGAATTTGTTTGAAACCACTACGTAGGAACAACGATCGAAAGAGAGAAAGACTAAACCTACGTAAAGAGAAAAAGAGTGTAATGGAATGATTTGTAAGTGTTTCAGTAATGAATCATGTTTGAAAATGAGCTACTAGGAGTGCATTTATAATAAATCAAGCTTGAGTAAGCTTAAAAGGAGTCATTAATGGTCAAATAAGCCATGATTGAAGGTCTCGAGTTTTAAGTTTTCCCTTGATTTTCAAGCCGATTTTATCCTATGAAATGCATGAATCTTGACATCTTTTAGGTTGAATTCATGAGTATCCTACATTGGGATTGTAGGATTTAGCTTGCGAAGGAGATGAGATAAAATGTGTGTTGAACAATGAATGTACATGACATTTACCATCAAGCTGTTGGCCTATGCTTTATCTAAATATACAAATAAATTGGATATAACCACTAAGTTTGTCTAGGTTCATATTGCAATATTAACTATAAGCCCAAGCCTAAATAACCATACCTAGTATTATTAAAATTAACTAGACCTTTATTGCTTCTAAAATTTTTAACTTATTTCTAATTTATTGTATTTCCTAACATTTAAAAAAAAGATTTTTCACATTTTCATTATTTTTTTAATTTTCTTTTTTTTTTTGTATTTTTGAATTAGGACCCTTTATTACCTAAAAAAATTAATAAAAATACAAGAGACAAAAATGGGATGTCTACAGAGGAGGTACATGATCTGGATATATTGACACATGTTGATCTTAGAGGAAGATTAATGGCTTATGAATCAAACATCATGCATAGCTTCAACTTGAAAAGTAATGGCCTCTAAAACAAAACGAGTGACAAATTTTGACAGATCTAAAGATGAAGGAGATTAGAATTGAATCTACTCGTAAAAAGATTAAGCAAACTTTTAAGGAAGAAAGGCATAAGTTCTACAAACTCCTTGAAAAGTAACAATTCCAAATCTAATGTAGATGAGAGCAAGAAGGAAAAGAAGAAAGACAATTCCATTTGCTACAAGTATAAGAAGCCAAGACATATCAAATATAGATATATATCACTTTTGAAAAGGATGAGCAAGCACAGCAAGAAGAAGAAAGTTCTAATGGCAATTTGGAGTGATCTAGATGGATCAAATAGCCAATACGAAGAATTAGAAACAGAAGAAGAAGAAGAAGTAAATTTATGTCTTATGGGTGATACAAGGGTAAGTTTCGATTCTGACTCTTCAATTATCCCAAAGATTTATATGATGAAATGAACAAACTATTTCAAATTTTCACAAAAACAAGGAGTATATATCAAAAACTAATGGTACAAAATGCATAGCTCCAATAGAAAAAAGAAATCTTAACAGAGACAAATCATAATCTAAATAAAGAAGTAGAACTTCTAAAAAGAGAGAAGGATAAAACTCTAGAAAGGGAGAATAAGATTCTACAGGAAGAGACATAGAACATGAAGAGAAGAGTAGATAAACTATCAAAATCTATTAAGAACACTTTTAGTAGATTTCATAAAAGTGAGAAAAAAAAAACCTTTATTCTCTAATAGCAAATCAGAAGTCACATGGATGTAAAAATAATTCAAGATTCATAAGAGAATCATCAAAGACAGCAAGCAGCTAAGTTTTTATCGAAGCTAAAGAATCAAATGTAAAAGGAAAACAAGTAATCAAGACACATAGGATATACATTGAACATACATTAATAAGACAACATATAAAACCTCTTATACATTATTCTTGTGGTAAAGTAGGACATATGGAAAAATTGTTTATTTCAAAAGCAGCGAGCACTATATAGAATTAGGAAGTAATACTTGTTACATGAGTATAACTTCAAAGGGCTCAAGCTAGTTTAAGTTTGGAAGAATAAATAATCTTCTTATGTTCTTTTTTGAAAAAGTGAATCCCTATTAAAAGGAAAATGATACTTGAATTGTGGATACTCAAGGCACATGGCAAGTGATGTCACAATGTTTTCAAAAATTGAATAGATCAGTATAGGGAAAGTCAGTTTCAGTGACAACAACAAAGGAAGAATAATTGGTATTGGCACAGTTAGTAACAAACCTTTCTCTATCAATAATGTTTAGTTCATTAAGAGTCTAAAATGTAATTTACTAAGTATAAGTCAACTATGTGTGATAAAGGTTATAAAGTAATCTTTAATAATAATAAATGCTTACGCTTCAAGAAAGATTTAGGTGTAAAAGTATTTTAGGGATTAAGACACGGTAACTAAGACATGTAATTTTTAAACAACTTGAAAAATTATCTAAAAATGAGACATTTAGAGCTTTACTTGAAATGAACATTAGAGATAATATGCGTTGCACATCTTGTTAATTGAATAAGTTAGTTAGAAGCCCATTGAAAAGTAAAAATGTGATCTCTACAAACAAACCTATAGAATTGTTGCATTTAGATCTTTTTGGCCCTACGAGCAACATTAAGTTTAGTGAAAAACATATATGGATTTAGTAATAGTAGGTGATTTTTGTAGAGATATATGGGTATATTCTTGCAAAATAAAAGTGATGCATTTGATCGGTTAGAAAAGTTTACAAAACTAATACAGAATGGAAAAAGGTATTATAAGAAAATGTTTAAGAATAGATCACATATAAAATTTAAGAATTATAGATTCATTAGATTCTAGAATTTAATTAGTTATATGGATGCCGATTATGTTAGATGCAAAATAGATTGACAAAGTACTTTAAAAACATGTCAATTTCTATGAGATAGATTAATATCTTGGTTGTCTAAGAAATAGAATTTAGTTGCATTATTAATAGTAAAAGATAAGTATATTTTGGTTAGTAATTGTTGTGCTCAAATATTATAGCTAAAACAACAACTAAAAAACTATGGCATAATAGGAAATTGTATACCAATTAAGTATGATAATGTGAGTGAAGTAAGTACAATAAAGAATCCTCACATTATTTTAGAATAAATAATATAGAGATTCAATACCATTTTATCAAGGATCATGTCTTACATAAGAATTGTATCTTCAAAAATTAGTTGACAAATATCTTTACAAAACTATTAAAAAAGACACAATTTGAATTTATGAGAAGTGAATCGAGTACTCTAGGGAAAAAAAAAAGAATATAGTATATGCTATGCTTTCTAGGGATACATAATCATTTAATAATGTTAACCACATACATTTATTGCCCTTTTTGAAATTACCTACCCTTAACTCTCAGCTATAAAAGAGATTCAATATCTCAATCTTAAGTTATCTCCAATTCTAAATTTATCTATCATTATGCTACCTAAACCACAAAAAGGAAACAAAGGCAAAGAAAAATGATTTAGCCAAAACAAAAAATTAATAAGAAACTTATTTTTTTTTTATCCTCCTCCAAGTCTTCAACTTCTCAATCCTCTTCCTTCAAACTTGTAGAACAAAAACCTTACAAACGTATTTGAGCACAAAAAACTAAAGCCTTGGTAGATTGAAAGATCATTTGATAAAAAAAGATTACACTCTTCGGTAAATAGAAGCTTGGAAACAAATTATAAACATGATTCCGACATAAGAAGAAGAAAGAGTAAAAAGAAAATAATAAGTAATTTTTGTATTTTCTTCTTTTGTATGAATAAAATAGTTTTTATTTCATCATGTGAATTTATTTCTCAACTTATATGTTTATTCTTATTGTCATAAACCCTATTCTATGCATTTTGATGATAAAAAAAAAAGGGCGAAAGTATAAAAAATGACATAAATATAAGGAAAAAAAGTACTAAATATGACATATAGAAAAGGAGAAAAATGAACTAAATATAGACAATATGAAAAGGGAAAAAAAATCTAAAAATAACTCTCCATAACAAAGAACAATTCGTTAGATTGTATATATTAAGGGAAAGTTTATTGAAATTCCTTAAAAGCAATTTCTGAATGTATAATCAATTTCTGAAAAAATGATTTTATGCTTATCAATTTTCAAACAAATATTTTATCATCATAAAAAAGGAAGAGATTGTTAAAACTCACATGGGAGGCCATGGTTGTTAAAATCATAAGTTAACTATATGATTATATGAATTTATGACATTTGTTAGTTAAAACGGATGTAAAATTCTCTATGTGCAAACTTTTGGTAATATATGAACTTTGATGTATGATTTTATGAGTTTACAATTTTACCAGTTTTATATAATTTTATAAAATTTTGCTGATTCTATATGTTTAAAATAACTGTAAAATTACAATTTTAAAAATAATGTGAAAAGAGTTTTGATAATAACAAAATGTGTTAAAATTATTAGTCAAGTTAATGAGCATGAAGGAAAAGTTTACATTTCGTTAAAAACTCAAGAAGATCAAAATTGAGATGAAAAAGAAAATAATAACTTCTAAACAAAAAGAAATGAGATCATAATAGAAAAAAAAAATAAAACATAATTATGTAAATAAGGATTAGGGTTGATGAAGAATGACAAGAAGGGCTACTATTCAAAAGATTACAAGAATCTTTATTGATCAGAACCATAAAAGAAGATATAGCAAGAGCATAAGAAATAAAATAGAATTATATTTGATGATGAAGGAAGAAAAGGAAAGTCTAAACATGAGAAACAAGAATAGTATGAGAAGCAACAAATATGCCAGAAATAGAACAATCGAGATCAAAGACAAATGATGATAAGAAATTACACAAAACTAGAAGACATATTAGAAACATATAACAAAAGAAACATTTCACACATCAAGACTTAATACTAAGAAGAAGATATATTTAAGTAATATATTGATCAAATTGTAGAATATTTTGTCAATTTATGAGAAGTTGAAAACTTGAAGCATTGAAAAGCAAAAGATACGCTTTCTAGAAGGAAAAAAAGAGGGAAAGAATCATAAAAAAATATTCATGACAACCAAGCATATCTTAAAGATAAAATGAAGAGAAAATCACAATGATTGGAAGATAATGGCTACACCAACAACTATTCCCCAGTTTGGAACAACATATGTTTAAAAAGATGTAGAGAATAAGAACAAAGAAAGAGAGCAAGAAATATAATATAGAGGATTGAACAAACTTACGAGAAAGTGTATAGAAGTTTTGCATGATCATAAGTCCTTAAAAAGTGTTAAAGTTAAAATGTGAAATCTATTGTTAAATAGAGATTTGAGTTAAAGTGTGAGGAATCACATTGTGATCATTGAAGAGAGCAACTAAATTTATTAAACATAGTGGAGTACCATTTGAGAGAAAGAGCAAGGGGACTTTGTGGACTTGCAATTACTTATGTGGCTTGTGGTAGGGAGATAAGGTAAAGTTTGGGAACTATATAGCTTATATTGATTTCTTTTAAATAATAGATACTTAGGTGTGCAATACCCAATCCCTAACGCTTGGTATTGGAAAAGTAGACTAACACATAAGGTGAAGCCACTATACATCATTGCTTGATTTTATCATTCCTTATCCATTTGTTTTTTAATACTTTCTTTATATTGCTTGATTGATTGTAGGATATTAATTAATCAAAAGTATATAAAGATTAAGACTAAAAAATCCTAAGTTAAGGCTTAATAAGATTAGAATATAAAGTAAAATCAAAGTTAAGTTAAAGATTAGACTAAAAACAAGATTAAGAAGCTTTTATATGCAAACCTTTCATCAAAATTTGCTATATTTTTTATTTATCAAAAAGTAAAAACAAGCTTAGTATTTCTTAATTAATCTTGAATATTAAGAAGTAAAATCGAATTAAAAATTAAAATTTGAGATTAAGATCAATTCAACTCCTCTTCTTAGTTATTCACTAGAACCAACACATATTGATAAAGGAACATGAAAGGTAAATGATGAAGGTGCTTTTATATGAAAGACACCTCTCTTTCCTATCCCATTGTCTACAAATGCATCTGATAAGGATGGAGATGACGAGGAGGAAGAGATAAAGCAACTAGATGAATCGAGTTCTCGAGCCTAACATGGTTATGGTAAGGATATGAATGTTAGAGATGAGCATGAAGGGGTCATTGCCCAGGTTAAGCCTTTAGGTCATATAAATGCCTTGCTCACCTCACCTTTCATCTCCTACATTTATATCGAGCTTACCGACCTTTGATAGGAGATGTAAGGTAAGGTCAAAGAAATCTACACTACTTTAGCCTCCATTTAAAAACAACATTAGCAAATTTTCAATCACTTGCACACCATCTATCTACCTTCCTACTCTTTAAATGATAAGTAGCAATCCTATTTGTTTTTCATCTTCTCTTCCTTTACTCAATGATATTTTCATGAACTTGGCCTATAGCCTCTTTTATTCTAGTTATTCTTTAGGAATTAGCCTTTACTTAGCCCTTTTGTTAGACTAATTCCTTCTCTTATTAGTTAACTCTCTTAATCCCTTAATATAATTTGGTGCATATTGTGTTGTAATTATGCTTAAGCTTATTGTAACGTGTGGGTTTAATTTTTTATGCTTTATTTGTAGTTAGTGATTATTAAAATATGTTGGGTTAATTGTTAAATGACTCCTTGGTGGTTAGTCCTTATTAAAGTATGTTGGATTGATTTTTCATGCTTAAGCTAGAATTTCTTACTTTTTATTACTTCTCTTGCAAAGGGCATATTCTTTGGCTTAAGCCGAGACTATACTAGTTTTTTTACTGTCGTCTCTCTTTTCCTTCATCTTTGAGAATTACACTCATCATTTTGGTGAGGCTAAAGGAGAAGAAAGATTAAGTCTTAAATGTTCTACATACTTGCTTCATATCTCAATATCTTTTAATTTCAAAACTTAGTTTCCACCTTCAAAATTAAAATTCTATGAAATCCTATTTCTTCCCTTTACATTGAGTATCAAGTCTTAGATCCTTAAACTTGCAAATACTATTTAGAATCAAATACTTAATAGAGGAGGAGTTATTAGTTAAGGGGGAGCCCTTGTTATAAAGTTTTCTCCTCATCAAAAAGGGGGAAATTGTTGAATTGAAAGATTCGTCTAATTTTGATGACACAAATCTAAGTTATTCAAGCAAGTATTTTCACAAAAACCGAGCTTATTTGGCAAAATTAATTTATGATGTGTTATTAAATATTTTATACTTACAAAATTATGGCTTTGTCTTAGTAAAAACCTAAGTTAAATTTTGAAATTACTTGAACAATTTTTTTTTTTTATGTTGCTTATGTTGATTAGAAGATGATATTTAAACTCATAAATTCAAATTAGGCAAAGGAAAATAAACTGAATTTCATCCTTCTTGCTACGTTGCCTATGTATATAGAATTCAAATATAGAAAATTCAAATAAAGAGATAGAGGTGACATTCGAATGTTAGTAAGAACCAACCTACTAAGCTTGAAATTGCAATAAGTTATTGGATGCTAAGATACAACATCAAGACACTAGCTGCTCCAGAGGTTATTGTGATTGTGATCACAACTAGCATTTAAATGCCAAGTGTATAACATCTAAAAGCTATTTGAATTTTAGTTAATGATGTCTAATTACTTCTTAGCATTTAAATGCTAGGCATTTTGACGTTTAGATGCTATGTTCAATAGTAATCGTTAAAGTACATTTAATGTAGGCTAATTTTGTTGGCTTCCACTCCAACAGTTTAAGATTGTAAGATACATATAAACATACGACTTAGGAAAATATAAATGAGAAAAAGTGCTATTAATTGCTATTAATTGCTATTAATCACTCTTGTAACATTCTCATTCTCTTTACATTTCTTATCTCTTATTCATCAATTTATAAATTTTCCAAGGAAAGATAAGTATAGTGTTAGTGAATACTACATTTGCTACATATTGTGAGGACATTACACTTATGAGTGTGATTTGTATTATGCTTATGAAACGTATATAATTGGTTTACAGAACTTATTATACATTGTGTAGTAAAAGTATGTAAAGGCCTCGATTAGAAGTGGTTACATGTCCAAAGAGACTAGGGAGCTGTCCTAAGTCCATGTTACATCTAGACTTGATCTTCTCTTCCTTATCTCTGTTAATTTCTAACAATTTATGTACTTAGTTATTGCTTATTTGTTTTGTTCATTCATTAATTTGCACTAAGAGTGGTTAACTTACAAGAAATTATGGTTAAACTCATTCATCCATCCTCTTAGGTTCCTCATGTAGTTTTTTAAGGCAAATGTATCATCACTATTCCTAAAGTGAGTAGAAGATTTGGAACTACTACAGTCAACATTTGACTCAATTGTCTTATGTACACCTCTAAAATTTTCGATCTAAATCCTAGATTAGATTCAAGTGTGTCAAACAACCTCAAGAGTCAATAAAGCTAGATAAGATAAAAATTTCATTAAATTATGAATTTGAATATATTATAAATAATAAAGACCCTAGAATCTTAATCAAAACCATAACCAAGTATAAAAACCTTAAACCTTATATATGTGTAAATACCTAAGATTGAACTCGAACCTGATAAAAAATCTTAAAACTATAACTTTAAACTTATAAAATGAATAAATTTACCCCAATAGTAGTAAAACACTAAATGAATACAATTATCAATCAATACGTGTAATCACATAAAATTATTAATGAACGCGTTGAGATAACCGCTAAATATTATAAACATAACAAGTAACAATATAATTAATAAATTTTATAAAATTTCAATATTATTTTATAATTATTAAATATATAAATTTTATATTTGGAAATTTATAATTTTTCTATTTTTTTTCTTTTCCTTTTCCTATCCCTTCTTTTCTCTTCTTTTTCCCTTCTCATTTTCTTCTCTAATTTCCCTCACCACATTGGATCCTCCAAAATGTGAGGTGGCTACATGTATGTGTTTTTGTTTCTCTATGTACTGAATTAAAAGGATAAAGCCAATCTATTAGATAAGTACCCATCAAATCTAATTCCTTATCTTCTTTTTCTCTTTTCATTTAGATTATATTATGTTCCTTTCTCTAGCTGGTTACAATTCCCACTCTCGACTTGTCTTTTCTTTTTCTTTCAAAATCAACTTTCAAAGGGCACGACAGCTTCATTGAAAATCCTTCTTTTTTCCCTTCTTTTTTTTTTTTTCACTTCTTTTCCTCAAAATTTTACTTACTTCTCAACAAGCATAAGAAGAAGAAGAAGCNGATGACTTCATCCTCATTCCTTCCCATGCATTTTAAAGTTCTAAACACACTCACACATTTGAAGTAACAAGAAGGAAGCTCACTCCCAACACATACAAGCAAACCGTCCACTCCCCTTATACCCCATTCATGTCACACATACACACTACTTAGTGACACCACCATGAAACACTTGAAAATAAAAGATAGAAACCCTTATGTCATCTTTTGGAAAGTAGGAAGATTAACCAACATAACAAGAGTTTGGTTCTTGAGAAGCTAAAGAGCAAAGGAAGAGTGCAAAGGATAAGAAGCTAAGGGGACAAAAAGTAGTGTTATCTACCACCATCTTCACTTAGTGAAGTAAGTTCCACTTTTAGAAATACTAGAGTACTATGCTTAGAAGATTATTTCTTGTCTAAGGAAAGTGTTATGTACCATAGATGTATCTTAGTAAGTTCATGAACTCTTTGAGATTTTCGCATGAACATTATGGTATGAGTGTTTTAGGCTTAGCTCCTTTGTAATATATTTGTTTGTCACTTAGGATACAACTTTAAGGCTTGAAGGGAAGAACATTAAGCTAAACTCAAACTCAAGAGAAGGGTTGAGTTTTAAGGACAAATTGCAATTCTTTTTCGATATAAACAACTATACGCAATAATAAGTATATTCAAAGCAATAATAAAACAATAATAAGTACAGAACTTAAAAGAGATAAGGATAAAAAAGATTAAGCCCAGATATAATGTCGAGTTCGAACGGTCCTTAGTCTTCATAGACACATAATGCCTCTAACTGAGGACTTCATACCACTTTATTGATTTCTCAATCCAAGCTCCAAGAGCTANAATGACATGTGGCACATTCTCATGCTGCCACGTCAGCATTTAATAAAATTAAATTAAATTCATAATAATAATAAAATAATTAATTACTTAGAAAATTATTAAAATAGTAAAAATGAATTAAATAAGTATTACATCTTGAAAATAGTAAAATAAGCAAACTGTGATAAAATAGACTTAAAAATAGAAAAATTTCAAAATATAAAAGTTAGATATTTATTAATTTATTAATGAAAAACATTAAGCTAAACTCAAGAGAGGAGGTGAATTGAGTTTTTAAGGACAAATTGCAATTCTTTTCAAATATAAGCAACTAAATGCAATAATAAGAGTAATCAAAGTAATACTAAAACAATAATAAGTACGGAAATTAAAAGAGATAGGTGTAAAGAAGATCAAGCCCAAATATAACGTAGAGTTTAAACCGTCTCCTAGTCTCCACGAACACATAATGCCTCCAGTCGAGGACTTCATACTACTTTATTGATTTCTTAATTCAAGCTCAAAGAGCTACACAAACACAAACTTGATTACACAAGTTTTACATCCACAACTCTTAACATAAGTTTTACACTTACAACTCTCAACACAAAAACTCAATCTAAAAAATTATTGGTGTGGTGCTTTTAACTCTCAATGCTTTACAACTAATAGCTCACAAGCACTACACTTCAAATCCCTCTAAATATTAGCAAATTAGGGTATAAGAGACAATGAGAACAATAGGCAATAAGAACACAAAAGAATGTTGGAATGTTGTAGCAAAAGATCAATTCTCTTCTGTCTTTGGTCTAGTTGTTGAACATTTATATTATCTCATTCAATTCTTCTAATTACAGTGCATTAAATGCTCCAATGGTTAGTTGGATCAAACTTACCAGCATGCCGTTACCTTGAACTACCAATAAGCCGATAACAAAAGACTCTACCGACATGATAACCGGCAAGCTCGCTCTTTCAGGCCAGTAAGCTTTTCTTTGTGTTTTTCAAGGCTTTATACCGTCAGCCTAGTTGTTCCTTGAGCCATCAACTCGGTAGACCAAATATCACTTGAAAATTCTTTTAATACACAACAAACAAATACTCTTTACAATCTAACTTCAAGATCATTTGATCACTACTCAAAAGATTAAATTTCTTGTAGAGATAATTAATATATTTAATCATTAAGTAAATTAATTGATCTTATTCAATTATCTCAATATAATCAAATAATACTTAGTTTAATCATCCACTTATTTTGTTCTCTTCAAAAACAATATGTTTAGATATATACTTTTTTGTTTTATTCTCATCAAAATTAACAAGTTTAATTATACACTTTTTATTTTGTTCTTATCAAAATCAAATAATGAGCCTTAGGTTCAACAATCTCCCCCTTTTTTATGAGAACAAAACTCTTTAAATACTCCCCCTTAATTTAGCACTTAATTTCAAGATATTTGACAACTGAATAAGATTAAGTAAGTGCTTGCAAAATGAGAGTATTGATGTGTTAAGAAACCAAGTCTCATTTCTTAATAACTTTACATAAAGAATTTATCAAACTTTCAAAGAATCAAGATATACCAAAGTTATAAGATCAATATCATCTTTTGAGTAACTATTATCAATTTGATGTCATATACATTTTGACACTCTAACAACTTGAATATTTCTCCTTCTTTGGCCTCATCAAAAAGAGGAGGGTCCAAGCAGTGAAGAGGGAAGAGGATTCAAATTGAAATTTAGGCATAATTTTAGCTTAAGCCTTAGGATATGCCCCCTACAAAAGTGAAATTAAAGAAGCTAAAAACCATGCCAAATAAAATCTCCATAATGAATTCATTAAGATCAGCCCATACTACATCAAATGTTCAAAAATGTGAGCTAACTATGGGGAGTGTAATAACTCCATGAGATACATGAACCACAAGTAATGAACAATATAGATAAGCAACATGAGCAATAAAAGCCAAGATAATGGCCAAGGCAAGACAATAACAGTAGCTAATGGCTAAATTCATAACATGAGAAAAACATAATGAAGAGCATATACAAAAGTCATCTAGGGTTTGGGGGAAGAGAAAGAAGGTTTTTAAGAAGAAGATGGAAAGAGAGAGAAAGGAACTGCGTTTTTTGTGGCTGGAAACAGAGGCACCATCTAGCTGGTAGTATAGGAGCCAGTATACTAGTTATGGGAACAGAACTATTGCAAATTTGTTATAGAAAATTAGTATACCGACATGTCGGTAGCTAGTGTTACTAGTATGCCGATTCTTAGAATAGAACTAAAACAATTTGCTTATTAAGAGCAGTATACCAGCAAGCTGGTGGTTGTTGATACTGGCATGCAAATTGGTTGCAAATCTATAGAAAATGAGTTAAGTTCACTTCATTGGTCCAAGTTGCTTACTCAAGATGATTTGGAGTGATTTAATGAGCATTCTAATAGTTTAAACAAGTTTATTTAAGTTTGTTAAAGCCTAAGAAACTTAAATTTTAACTAGATACCAAGGATTTAGCCAAATCAAATTCATTGAACCATGTAATTCATCATAAAGTGAAAATGTGCATGTAGGAACAAAATATGTGCATAGGCATCGAGTTTTTGCATGCTAACACTTTAAGCAAATTGCAAATACATGTTTAAGCATGGTAGAAATAAAATATAGCTTTAAGACTATAAATTAAAAAATCACTACTTGAGTTCCTTAAAATCAAATGTTAAGCATAAATGTAGCCATTGAGCAAGTATTGATTCTTTTTCAAATTCAAGACAAGTTTATAGTTTAAGCATATTTAAAAGATACCAAGAAGTATAAAAAATGCATGATCAAACCAAGTAACATTCATATTGGCATAAATAGTCATGAAATGCTCCACAATTTACTTAGAACCTAAAAAGGGTCTAAAGAGGTCAAATATGCATGAAATTCAAATCAAGCTAGTTTGACCACTTGGACATGATTTAAGGATGAAAATAAACATGTAAGACCAAGTTTTAGGCATGGAAACCAATGTATAATTAATTTGTGCATATATCAATTTAATTGCTTATAAATGACTTCAAATGTGCCTAAAGCATACTAAACACTATGTTTTATGCATGAAATCTATATAAGCATGTTTCTTAGGTCTACTTGAGTGTGAAAAGTTTGTATCTTAGTAACATTAGCAAGATTTAACAAAATTAAGCCATTAGTTGCTAGAAAGTTATTATTAAGCCATGTAAATGCATGAATGACTAAATTCAAGCAACGAGGCTTAATTATCACAAATCAATACTTCAAGCAAGTTTCATCTTATTATTCAAGCTTATTGGAAGGAAAATATTGCGAGAAGGATTTGGAAGTCCTAAAATCACCACTTGTAATAATCAAAATCAACCATTGAATACAAATTAAGCTTAATATCACACATACATACTAAATCAAGTTCACGATAATTTAGCATTCTAAACAAGTTTCAATGGTGTCTATAAATACAAAAGTAGCATGATTGCAACATATAGCACACAAATGGACAAAATGATCACATGACTCCCCAAACAACAAACAAGAGCCTAATTTGAGTCTAAAGGAGTCAAATTTACATAAAAACAAAAGTAAGCTAGATTAATAATCCAACCACAATCTATAGACAAAATTAAACATACGGGAATTGGATTTGAACACGGAAACTGAAATATGGAAAAATTGTGCGCATATGATTCTAAATATACATGAGAAACTTCAAATGTGTACAAAAAGTATTATATTTGCAATTATCCATTCCAAGCACGATTTATATGCGTATTATGACATGATGAGAGTTTAAGCATGGCTTGTAAAGCTAGTAATTGCAAAAACACTAGTTGAGTCCCTAAATACTTATATGAGCTCAAATGTGGTTGAGGATATATCAATTATGCATAGTTTCATAATCAAATCAAGCCAACCATTCAAGCATAAAATATTGGCACAATTAAATACACGTGAACACATATTTAACGTAAAGATCAAGATATGGCAAAAGTGTGCACATGAAAGCCTAATAACCATAAAGAATTTCAAATACACATAAAATATGTTAGTTATTCTATAGAGACTACTTAAATGAGTTTCTTAAATCAAATACCATGTTGAAGGCACTTCGAATTTTCTTTAAGCATTCTCCATTCAAGTTTCTTAAGTTGCTCTCACTTGAAGTTCCTACAAAAACATGTGATTGGTTCTTTGGTATCCACATAAGTTTGGGTCCTTTGTGGTTAGTTGCAATAATATATCCTTGTCCTTTTGGAACCCAAACCATCTTGCCTTTGTGATTCAAATTGGTATTACAACATATTGCATACATATGTGCAATATGGCCATATTTACCACAATAGTCACAAGTCTTTGTTGTTGCTTTTATAAAATAATTTTTGTAAGACTTCTAAATATATTCCTTACTATAGCTAATTCCGGTTTTGTTCAATCCTTACCTTTGAGAGCCAAAGAGCTTATCTAAATTCTTTTCTCCATTCACGAACTTGGCTATAGTTTATTTTGAATCATCTAAGCTAAGCTTCAAGATAGCATTTTCAATTTGAAGTTCTTTTAGCCTATTAACCATATTGTCCCCATTTTTCATGCTATCAACTTTTGTTTCAAGAGAATTACACTTTTCTTTCAATTCATCATTTTCCTTAGCCAACTCCTCATTCCTAAGATTTAATTCTTCATTGTTTTTATTTAATTTATCAACTTCTAATCTTAAGTACACATTATCCTCCTTTAAACTTTATTTAGCATCATTCACTTTATTATATTCATTTCTAAATAAATCGAATTCACTTCCTATTTCGATCATCATTTGTTTCATCATTTGTTTCATCATCTTGTTCGTCTTTTAAGTCTTAATAAATTCTTTAAGTAACTCATCATACATAATTTTGAGCTCATCAAATGAAGAATCACTAGAAGTAGAACACACCTTATTGTTCATTGCCATAAAGCACATTTCTCCTTTTGAGTCACTTGAATCACATCACTCCAAGTTGCCATCATAGCCTTTTTCTTTGCTCCTTTCTTGGCCTTCTTAAGATTTGAGCAATATTATTGAATGTGACCCGATTTTTGACAATTATAGCACTTAATTGCTTCCTTCTTCTCCTTTCTTGATTGAGATATATTTTCATCCTTATCTTTTGCCAATTTCCTATTGAACTTCATTAATTTCTTAAAAATTTTCGTGATCATTGCCACATCATCATCGTTCTCTCTTTCATCACTATTTAAGCTCTCCTTGGTTGCCTTCAAAGCAATTGTTTTCTTCTTAAATTCTTCTCCTTGTCTCTTAACCATCTCATAACTTTTAAGAGTTCCAAGGAGTTACTCTTTTGGTATTGTGTTAAGATCATAAGCTTCCTCGATCACAGTTCTCTTAGCTCCCCAATCCCTTAGCAAAGACCTAAGGATTTTGGAATTTATTTCAAGATTAGTAAATGTCTTACCAAGAACACTCAAGGGATTAATGATATTGATAAACCTATTATACATCTCATCAATTGTTTCATTTGGATCCTTCTTAAAATTTTCAAATTATCTACATAATAAGCTTATTTTTGTATCCCTTACTCTACTAGTTCCCTCATATGTACTTTTTAATTCTTCCCAAATTTCCTTAGCATTCTTACTTGTACAAATTCTATTAAAGTCATTTTCATTGATGGCACAATGCAAGATATTCATAGTTATTTCATTTAAGTCTAGCAACTTCCAATCATTATTGGTATAATATCTTCTTCCTTACCTTCTATCTTGAATGATTCACTATCCACTACATGTCAAAATAATCTATTTTATGCTTTTAAGAATATACTCATTCTATATTTTTAATAAGGATAATTATTCTCGGTTAAGAGTGGTGGTCTATTTATAGTTTGCCCTTCCATAAAGCCTAGTGTATTAAATATCATAACCTTTACTTTAATATGTGGTTAAGCAAGTGATTAGAGACTAGCTCTGATACTAATTGAAGAACATTAAACTAAACTTAAGAGGAGAGATGAATTAAGTTTTTAAGGACAAATTGCAATTCTTTTCAAATATAAACAACTAAATGCAATAATAAGAGTAATCAAAGCAATAATAAAATAATAATAAGTACGGAAATTAAAAGAGATAGGGATAAAGAAGATCGAGCCTAGATATAACGTAGAGTTCGAATCACCTCCTAGTCTCTACAGACATACAATGCCTCCAACTGAAGACTTCACACCACTTTATTGATTTCTCAATCCAAGCTCAAAGAGCTACACAAACACAAACACAAACTTGATTATACAAGTTTCACATTCACAACTCATAACACAAAACTTAATTTCAACTCACAACACAAAAACTCAATCTTAAGAATTATTGATGTAGTACTTTTAACTCTCAATACTTTGCAACTAATAGCTCACAAGCACTACACTTCAAATCCCTCTAAATATTGGCAAATTAGGGTACAAAAGACAATGAGAACAATGGATAATGAGAAAACAAAAAAATGTTGGAATATTGCAGCAAAAGATCAGTTCTCTTTTGTCATTAGTATGGTTATTGAGCATTTATATCATCCCATTCAATTCTTCCTATTACAGTGTATTAAATGCTCTAACGTCTAGTTGGATAAGATTTACCGGCATGCCGGTACCTTGAACTACTAGCAAGCTGGTAACAAAAGACTCTACCGACATGATAACCAATAAGCCAGCTCCTTTAGGCCAATAAGCTTTTCTTTGTGTTTTTCAGGGCTTTATATCATTAGCCTAGTTCTTCCTTGAGCCATCAACTCAGTAGACCAAATATCACCTAAAAAGTCTTTTAATACACAACAAACAAATACTCTTTACAATCTAACTTCAAAATCATTTGATCATGACTCAAAAGATTAAATTTCTTGTAGAGATAATTGATATATTTAATCATTAAGTAAGTTAATTGATCTTATTCAATTACCTCAATATAATTAAATAATATTTAGTTTAATCATCTACTTATTTTATTCTCTTCAAAAACAACATGTTTAAATATATACTTTTTTGTTTTGTTCTCATCAAAATCAAGTAATGAGCCATAGGTTCAACAATTAATATGCAAAGAAAAGTTTAAAATAGCAACTTACAATTAATTAAGCTAAAATAATAAAATTCATAATATTTTTACACAATGATGAAAAATGCGAGTTATAATGTCCAAAATGGACCCCGCTATGTAAACATACGCTTGAAAACAACAAAAATCAATTATAAATGCATGAACACCAAAAATAAAACTAAAATGATGTATGCAATTAACAAAAGAGTTCAATCGAAGGAAAACTAATAGAAAACCTAAGTAGATTTAAATAAGTAATTCCCTAAGATAACTAGTTCACTTAGTTACTTATTACCGTTTCCATTTTTTAATAATCAGGTGATCTTGACGCGGGCTTAGATCTTCTTGAGAACTACTATGATGCTTGAGAAACGTTATGATCGAGTGAGTAATCTTTATGATTCCATGCTTTTTTTTGTTTGTAGTTAGCGAATCTAAATAATACTGTGAATTGAATATTGTATAGGGTTGGGAATATGCATGTGAATGATATTGTTTATTGAATTGTGAATTTACTTTAAATACTAGTAACGAATTGTTTATTGCATAGTAGATTAAGTAGGAAGTATTGTTTGTGATATCAACTAGTCACACAATAATCAAACTTAATTATATTTGACTTATTAAGTAAATTGGAACATGCATCAACATTGTCGAGCCTGGTTTTTCACCTCTTGGTTCTTTTTACAAAATAGGCCTTCATTAAATCGATCAATACTAAACCCTACTCGTTTAATACCGATCCTTGACTAGGGTTTAAAGAAAACCATTCATTTTTGTTTTAAAAACAACTTTAGAGTCACCACCTAACCGAAATTGGGAAAAATAGTTAAGTTATAACCAATTGGATGAATTAATTATAGGTTAGCTACTAGTCTAATGATTAAAACTAATTTTACAAAACAGTTTTTAAAACTAGAGAATCTAGATCCAAGGGTTAGGAATTTTTAATCCTTACAGGTATCATTGACTTTCCAGAATTAAAATTAAACTTAAACTTAAAAATCACCATTTAATTTTGAAAGACAAAATTTAATTATTAATTCCTCTAATTGGATAAATAAAATAATCTAAACTAAAGAAAAAGGGAAATTAGTTATTTTAATTTTTATCGTCACCCCATAGGTGTCTATATATTCGCTATTCGGGATTAGACATACATAATTCTTTATATGAAAACTTTAGTAGGTTGAGTTGATTTTAATTTTTGAAAACAATCTAGTTTATGTTTGTTACTCAATTTGGTTTATTTAGGAAAATTTCTAAAAAATGTTCTAAATTGGATTTTATTTTTGGAAATTCTAAATGATCCCAATTTTGGAAATGGTTGATTTATTTTTATTTTATTTTTTGGAAAATCAATTTTTCTAAGTGATAAAACAATTTAATTCCCTATCCTACTTGTTTTATTTTATTTTTATTATATCACTTTATTTATTTATTACTTATTATATTTCATCTATTTTTATTAAATTAGTAAAAATAAAATAAAATAAAACAAAATTACTCGTTTTTCTTTTTTCTTTTTTATTTTCTCTTCTTCTTTTTCTTTTCTTTCTTTTTTCTTTTTCTTTTTCTTCTTTTTTTTATTTGATTACATTTACAATGAATAAGTGAATAAAATAAATAAAATAATAATAATAATAATAATAAACAAAATGAAAGTGAAGACTAGAACTAGGAAGGGAGCGTAGGTCAGGTCAATTGGAGTGAGTCTTGAGTTGATTCACAGGTTGTTGGGTCGAATTGGTCGAGTTGGGTCAATTGGATCTAGGTTGCCTTCAAGCTCAACAATAGTAGATCGGAAGAGGGCAATTCAAGGCAATTCAGGTAGATTTCTTTGTGGTTGAGGAGTGTTTTATGTATATTTCATTGGAGCCAATGGAGGTAGGGAGGTTGCCATAGCTTGAGGTGGCCGTTTAGGTGGTGGTCGGATTGTAGGTAATGGTGGCAGCAGAGCTCCTCTTTGCTCAAGGTTGCTAGAGTAAAATGAGGTGTGGGGGTAGTGGTTTTGGGACGTCACAAGTCTCGTGGTAAGTTGGTTTGGACGAAGGAGGTCAAGAGTAGTAGTTTCGAATGGGGGTAGTTATGGTGGTTAGGGTTTGGATGTGGAGGAGCTTTGGGTTATGGCAGTAGATAGGGGGAGCAAGGTTAAGAAGCTTGTGTTATGGGGGAGTCGCAGCGGTGGTTAGAATTGCTCGAATTCCTTCGAGCGTGGCTATAAGTTAATGAGAGAGAAAGCGTGGCCATAGGTAGAAAGAGAAGGAGATCACGAGAGAGAGAAAGGACTTCGGAGTTGTTTTATGATGGTTATGTGTAGTTGTGTCTATCTAATGAACTCCCCCAACACCCATTTTATAGTCGAATTTAACTTAGAAACATGGAAAGTTCAAATTCAGATTTAATGGAAATGGCCAAAAATACAGTTTTTTTCTGAATTTTTGAGCTTAAATTGAATGCTCCTTTGACTGTATTTAGACGTGTTATTGTGTTTGATTTAAAGTAAGCCATACGGAAGATGAATTTACACCATTAATTGGTGTGTTTCAGCAAGGAAAAAGCATGAAATCAGAGGCCAAAGTGAAGGGGTCAAGCCTATTCTTGACTAGGAAAGGGAGGAAAATCTAGATAAAATGAGAGAAAACCAAAGGAAAGTGTTGATGTGGTGCCACGTCAGCCCCATCCAATCCTGTACTACCACTTGTCAAGATACGTAGCATAATTAGATCCCGACATGTGGCAATATGCTAAATACAAAAAATAAAAAAGGCTTCCCTGCCTTTGCCAAAATTCGAACCCAAGACCTCACACTCAACCTTAATGCAAATGTTCATATGCTTATCCATTAGGCCGTTAACCTATACCTTGTCCATATATGCAACTAAATTGCACATATGAACTTGGTCAGCCTAAGCTAGATTTAAATCTAAGTTTACATTCAATGGCCCAACTTTTAAACATAAATTAAAAATAAAAATCTACTTTAATAAAATGTTATTTTCTAAAATCTTTTATTTTTTTCAATTTTTTGTAATTTTTCAATTTTCTTTTTTTTTTTTCTAAATTTCTCAATTATTTCTTATCCAATTTTCTCATTTTTTATGCTTTTTCTTATTTTTAGAAATGTTTTGTATTTTCCTAAAATTCTAATTTTTTCTAAATTTCTTAATTTTTTGGGTTTTCTTTAATTTCCTATTTTTTTGAGTATTTTTTCTAATTTAGGGCTTACAAAAATAAAAAATAAAGGAGGCAAAAATTATGTGTCTACAGACATGCATTGCATAAATCAATTCTAACCATCACATCACATGGAGGTAGGAAGAGCCATATAGGGGTTGTTAAATTCATGAATATAATAATTTAGTACGGTACGCACATACAATATGACTTTACCCTAGCCTGTGGGAACACTAGGTATTGGAGGTGCCAACCACTCAGCTAAAAGTCAAGTCCAAAGGCCTTCATTTAGGGGTGAGTATGGACTGCATGGCACTACTCACAATTATACTTAAAACATGATTTTTTATTAAAATAAATAAATTAATTTATTTGAATACAAAACACAGAGTTTTGTAGTAAAGTAAGTTTTGGTATATTACCCGAATCTAATTGATGCCGTGTATACTCCAACTTTGACTTCGAAGGGCATTAAATCTGAGTTATATATAGTACCTAGTTAACTATATGGATTCGATTAACATTTTGCTTGTTCATGCATTCATATACTTGAAATTAATGTATGTATACTTGCTTTTTAGTGTGGTTGAGAGATTAACTCACTAAGCTGTTTAACTTATATCCTTATAGACTTTTGATGCAAGGCTACCTTTTTGTAGACACTGGTTACCGGATGCCAAAAGTTTATACGAGATTTTGGTAAAGAGTAAGCCAATTTGAGCATCAAGAGAATATATATACTTTATATGTAACTTTGTTATGTCCTTATATAGTTACTTTACTTATAACTTAGAGTATTGTATCTTATGTATAATGTAACTACTTTGTTCTAAATGTTATATAAATATATGTATGTTATGATATTATTTTTATCTAAATTACTCTTGGGAAGCTAGGGGTTGTAATAGCCTTATATATCGTATGAAGGATCAATGATTGGAAGGGAAACTAATCTATGGTCTTTTATGCGATATATGGCATCTGCCACGATTAGGTCACCCTCAGGTTGTGACATCTTCACTTGCCTTTTGTCCTAGCATCATAGTGGCAAGAGTAATCCACATACACACCTTCCTTTCGCAAGGATGTGAAACAATTTCAACAAGTCCTTTATGACTAAGCACTACACATTATGTTAGTAGGTCTACTTTAACTACATTAAGTGTACTATTTTAAATCCACTGTATGATTTGGGCACTTCATATCATTATGGCCAAGAACCTTATAATTGATACATCTAGAAGGGAGAATGTGATACCTCGCGCGTATTTTATGAATCAATCTATCTGGACATTCTTTTCCAAACTCCTTAAGAAACTCACCATTTGCTTTTATCTCCACTGATGTACGAACATACTTTACAAGCCTCCTAATTATATTCATGGCATACCTCACTCTTTTGTTGAGAAGAAAATCCATCAGAACCCCTATAGTCTTACCCAAACTAGCATTTTTCTTAAGTGTCCTTAAGACGAGGCCATTCTAGTCCTTTACCTTTCCATCACAATGAGTCTATTTTGCAAAAAACCATAGCTATAAAGGACCTTTAAAAGAGAGTCCTTATCTAAAAATTTAAATAAAAAATATTTACAACCATTAGATAGTACCTCGATTAACCCATCATTCACCATATAGATTTTGCAATCCTTTACACCATCAAAAAATGTGAATTTCTCTCAAGGAACTAACTTACAAAGGCATTTTTCCAAATGCATTCACCAACCTCAAAAAACTGATTTTGGTGGCTTTACCCTAGCTTTTACATTGGTAATTTAGAGCTATATTCACTTTTGGATCTGATGGAACATCTTTAACGAGTGAATTTAGGCCAGAAACCACATCTACAACGAAGTAAGGCTATTTTAGATAAACTTTACTAGAAAAAACATCTTTGTAACCATGTTAGGCTAGTTTAGAGAAGTCTTTGCTAGCATTTTTTTCTATTTCCTTGGTTACTTTAGCTAATTCGTTGAAGGTTAAATATGAATAGGAGTTTTGACTTGAGCTTAAAGGAGAAATACTTTTTCTACATATTCCTTTTTAGATCAACCTAATTTACTTTTCTTTTTGACAATTAAGGCCTATAAAGCTACATCATCCTTTAGCTTTTTAGTCTTAGGCTTCACATCTCTTTGGATAGACATAGAAACCTCTTTATCCAAGTCTAACTGATAACTTTGAGAATTACAAACCACATTTATCTCCATTACCATAGTAGCTTAGCTAAGTGATCCTTTTGACTCTAATGACCGTACCTCCTTCCAACTACAACAAAAGGGAATGAAAGGGCTTACTGATAGGGTTAGAGTAGCAAACTCATCAAAAAGAGACCTTTTTTTTTTTTTTTTGACAAATAAAGGTTAACACTAAAAAGTAGAGGAACTTGAACAACAAAACATTTAAAAGAAAACAAGCAAAGTAAAGTAATTAAGAAAAGATTATAAAAGATGGAAAGAAGATAGATGCTTAAAGTGTTTAAGATTTTAACCTTAAAAGTAGCGATCTCATCTCATAGGTTAGAAAGGGGTAAGGAAAGAGAAACTAAGTTGTGTTGTTAATTGAAATTCATGCAAGCTATTGATTCTTACAAGAAAGAAAAGAAGTAAGGCTAGTCAGGGTAAGTCTGGCATAGCCACTCCAATACTTAAGTCAGTAGTATTCAAGTGTTTAGAGAATAAATGATGGACTACCAACCTCCAACCCTCTCACTTGTGCTTGCCTCTACAGTTTACAAGGATTAATCGAGCAAGTATTTTCTTTGCACCTAGCTTAGGACAAGCTCCTTTATTAAGATAGCTTATAGATGAACTTTTTACATAGCTAACTTGGAAGTACTTTATTCTGCATCAATACTAACCTCGATGCCAAGCCAATGATATAGACACCTAAGGTCAACCTCCTATGCACTCTAAGTAGACCTGCCGACCAGTTTACCTCTCTAAATAACCCGGACTCAAGATCCCATCACCTTAGTGTACAGGTCTTATAGTAGTGCTCTACCCATCTTAGCTTTTCCTAATAATCATACTGCATTCCCTTTTTCCCTTTTTCTCATTTGCCCCTTTTTTGCTTTGTATTAGGTTCCCTATAATTTTGTATTACCATTTTTGTAATTTCACGTGTTTCTTGCAATCTTAAGACTTGCTATAAATAGTCTCGTAGCTAAAGTTATTATCATCACTATTAATGAATATTCCATTTTTCTATGCTCCTAAAAGGACCCCTCCGAGTAAATCCGTTACACTCTTATCTAATTTTACTAGTAGCTCAAGATTAATAGCGAGTAGACTTTGTCTCTTTACTTATGAGTCATATCAAGTAAAGAACAAGTTATATTGTGTTCATTGGTGCATCATATCTGAGAAATAGCTTCATGAAGCTACTTGAGTTCCAACCTTCGTTGCTTCTTCTTAGCTATCTTGAAGGACTTATCTCTTTCCCCTATGATAACTTAACTCTAAGGCATACCATAAAGTTCTTGTTATTAGAGCTTAAGGTAACAACCAAGGGTTGAGTAGTTGCATTGTCTAAATTCTTGTATGTGTTATAAGTGTTCTATTTTACTTTGTTTTCACTACCATGAAACAGAGTAGGTTGTTAAAGTGGTACAAAGTAGCGTTTAATAGTGTTGTGTAGAGTGTCTTATTGGATTGCATGGTTGTTGATTATGCTATAAAAATGTCGAAATCGAGTATGCAAAGGGAGATGGTTGATGTTGAGAGTGACATGCATCTGCGTAGTTATATTGAGCAACAAACTCCTTAAAGTATTGAAGAATAGATTCAGAACCTCACCACCATTATGGCCAATTTGGTCATAACCGTACAAAGATTTGTAGATGCTCACCCCCATGATAGAAATTTCGAGTATAGCTAAGATGCGCGAGATTGACCGAAGGTAACGGGTATAGGGATCCAAGATAATTATGCCATGAATATTCCACTAGCCTAACCTGTCCAAGCTGAAGGACTCGTCTTATGGAGACTTAAGTAGGAAGAGATTGAGGAAGAGGAGGATGAACAGTTTCATAAGTTTGATGAATGTCAACTTCAAGATCTTAAAGGGATTGAGAACATCAGGGTACGGGTTCCAAGTTTCTCCGAAAGAGGAAATGCCGATAAACATATGGACTAGGAGGAGAACATTGAGAAGATATTTGATTTCTATGATTATGAGGATGCAGTGCATATCCAAGTAGCTGCTTTAGAGTTTTCTAGGTATGTAGCCATGTGGTAAAAAAAGGTGCAAAATACACATCGACAAGCCCAATGTGAGATCAAGACATGGAATGAAATGAAGTAAAGTAAGTCTTGAGGAATAGATTTGTTCTTAAGCACTACGAGCAAGATATCTTCCAATGTCTTCAAGAGCTTAAGTCTAGTAGTCAAACTATGGATGAGTATGTCCGAGAATTTCAGCTATTGATGATCTGATGTGATGTTGATGAACCAAAATCTAGGACCATTACTAGGTTTCTATCTAGACTACGACCTGAGATCGAGAATATAATAGAAGTGTAGATGATAAAATCTTTGGATGAAGCCATGCGTATCACTTAAAGAGTTAAGTGGTAGAGGCAGAATTGGCTCAGCCAAGTATTAAGTAACCGACCTAACATGCCGAGCCAACTTATCATTAACTAGCCACTCTATAATTCCAACGCAGATCGGCATGCACCAAATTCGAGCTGACCTAATGATAGCCGAGGTAAAGCTAAGGGCGAGGAGCTTAAAGTCAAGAAGGACTTTGACCATAGCTTAAGACAAAAGACAGGGTAGATTAAATACTTCAAATGCCTTGGTTTTGGATATATTGCTAATCAATATCCTAACTGACATATGATGTTCATTAAAGGCAAGGAACCGTAGTTTTAAGTGGAGAGTGCTAATGAAAGAGAAGAAGGAGTGAACATTGAGCATTTGTTAGATGAGTTCCAAGAAGATCTTAACGCTCTAAGCCAACTTAAACTTAGACAATACTTCAATATGGTCATTAAAAGGATCCTTAGTACTATTATTGTAGATGAGAGTGAGAGAGGGAAAATCTTTTTCATACTAACTACTACATAAAGGGCAACATATGTGCCTTAATCATTGATAGAGGAAATTATACTAATGTAATGGTGTAAGGGGTAGTGAAGGCCTTGAAATTGCCAACCTATTCTCACCCTTGACTTTACAAGATCTACTAGCTTAATGAGAAAGGTGGATTTTCGGTTACTGAGTAGATGAAAGTATCGATATCCATTAGGGATAAATATAACAGTGAGGTGCTATGTAATATCTTGCAAATGTGTGTCTTACACATACTCCTTGGCCAAGCTTAATTATTTGTTTTGAGAGTGCTCCATGATGGGTACCAAAATACTTGCATGTTTTAAAAGGATAATAAGAAGGTTGTACTTACCCCTGTAGACACCTATTTTTGCCCCCACCACCACCTGGGTGCCTAAGTGTAATTTTAGAGTTTTTAAAATTGGGTAAAGGGTCCTAATTTAAAAAAAGCACAAAAAATAGAAAATTTAGAAAAGTACAAAAAAATTAATAAAATAGTTTTTTAGATAGTTTAAATAGAGTAGGTTTTTTTTTTTTAATTTAACCTTTCTATTTTTTAAGGCTTTAAATAATTAAAAGAGAAAAGGGATATTAGGCCTGAGCTTAGATTTAAATCTAACTCAAGCCAACCTGGTCCTATATGGCCAATAGCTTGATGGTAACATGTTCTGACTTGATATTATATATGACTTAGAGATCTTGGGTTCAATCTATGGAAGGTGTAAAATGCATCTTTTATTTTCTTCTCTCACCTGGATATTTGTCCATCCCTCATTGGTACATACGTACATATCAGCCATCACGTCACCATGCCATGTCATTGTTATATCATTACCATGTCATGCTACGTCACTACTACATCATCACTATGTCACAAACCACATCATCGCTACATTATTTACTGACTCACTTATAAGTGTGGTAGGCATACTTCTATGCATGTTGAACATACTCCAACACACTCCTACGCATAATAGGTATACTCTTGGTGCATGTTAATTATGTTTTCCACATGCAGCTTTGTATTTAGCATCACGTATAGCCTAAGTTCGCTTAGCCTAAAGATGGAAGAAAATCATACTACATTTAATATTTTCAATCCTTAACTTGACCATAATACCTATAAATAAGAGATCTCATTTTACTACAAACCATCAACTCATTACTCATACTTACTTAAATCCATTCACAATGCCTCTCTCTCTCTCTCTCTCTCTCTACACGACCTATTTTTCTCTTTTTAGGATTTGTATAAGCACGAGACTTTCCAAGCTAGGACAAGTTATGTTAGAAACTCCCCACAACGAGAACTTTCTAACCCAACCTAACTAACTTCAGTGTGCATTGAAGATTCAACCCGCGTCCCCATTGGCTTGGTCCTACCCCCTTTCCTGATTTCCTTTATCTTTTTTTGTTTTATTATTTTTATTGTCTTTATACTATTCTATTGTATTTTTTTTTTCTTTCTTTTTCAATTTGTTGTATTGTAATTGTAACTCAATAAAAAGAAAAGAAAAGAATCCGAAAAAAAAAAGAAGAAAGAAAAAGAAAAAAAAAAGAAAAAAGAAAGAGGAAGAAGTTTCTTCTTTTTAGTAAAGGAATTAAAAAAATAAATATATATAAAAGATAATAAAATGAAGAAAATATATAAAAAAAAAACCATTTTATCACTTAGAAAAGTATTTTTCAATAAAAAAATAAAAATAAAACGAACCTTTTTTAAAATTAGGATTTCTTAAAACTTTCCAAATTAAACGCACCATTTTCTTTCAAACATCTTTTTTATAATTCAAAAATCTTTGTTATGGTTTAGGCTTCTTTTCTCTGACATGTTAGCCATGATAATTAAATATTTCATGGAAAGTTACATTTAGGTATTTTAGAACTTTTCTAAAAAGTTTTATTATTTAGAAATTTTTTTTCCAAAGAAATAAAAATAAATAGACCATTTTTCAAAAAATAGGATATTTTAGAATTCTCCCAAAAATAAAATCACCAAATTATGACTATTTTCTCTTAGGTGCTTTTCTTAAATAAAATGAAATAGCTAAGAGAAGTAAAATCGACCACTTTCTAAATTTAAAATCAACTAACATGCTTAAATTTTCTTGAAATGAACTACAAAAGTCAAATCTTAAATAGCGGATACGTAGGCACTTGTGGTGACTTAAAATATGGAAAGTTTTTCTTTTTTTTTTTCATCTTTGTAAATAATAGTTCAATTATCTTTTTTTTTTAGATGTTATTTACTTGTTTACATGTAATTAGACATTTTCTTTTAAAAAGATATTATTGAAAAGTAAATTTAAATTCAGAAAGTAAAAATGGTACTCGTTTAGGATTTAAAAGATTAACCCCCAGATTCAAAATCTTTGGTTTTCAAACCTTTTTTTCTAAAATTTGATTTTTGAAGTAGACTAGTGGCTAAATTAAATTGGTTTACCCAATTGATTTAACCTAATCTTCTTTTTCTAAACTCCGGTCGAGTAGCAACTCCAAAACATTTTCTAAAAAAAAAAAAAACCCAGTTCTCTTTAACTCTTAATCAATGATCAATATTAAACAGGTTAAGGTTTGATATTGAATAGGTTAAGGAAAATTTATAAAAAAAATCGAGAAAAAGTCAAGCTTGACAACCCCTATAAGCTCTAAGGAAGTTCAAGAATCATAAGTTAAGATCTCTGAGTCCTTATAGAAGAAGTTATTGGTGATCTCTTGAATCGAATTCTCAAAGGTGGTCAAATCAGAAAAATATCTCTTCCTATTGATAAAAAGATTACTTGAGTTAAAAGAAGTCGAAACACTGCCAATCAATGTATAGGCCCTGCTCCAAGAGTATGCAAACCTATTTCCTGACAATCTACCCAAAGGTTTACCCTCTATTAGAGGTATCAAGCATTGCATTGATCTTCAACCTAAAGTGGCTTTACTAAACCGACCTTCTTATAAGCTCAACCTTAAGCAAGCAACCGAGCTCAAGGAGTAAGTTAACGAACTGATCAATCAAGGGTATGTTAGAGAGAGCATGAAACCTTGTGTTATGCTAGCTACTCTAGTGTTGAAGAAGGATGGATCCCAACAGATGTGTATTGACAATCAAGCTATTAATAAGATTACTATCAAGTACAAATACCCAATACATTGACTGGACGACATGTTAGATGAGCTATATGGTGCTTGAATCTTTTCGAAGGTTAACCTTAAGAGTGGTTACCAGCAGATCCAAATAAGACCGGGTGATGAGTGGAAGACAACTTTCAAAATGAAGGATGGTCACTTTGAATGGTTAGTTATGCCCTTCAGACTTAACAATGCGCTGAGCACTTTTATATGGCTTATGAATCATGTATTGAGAGCATTGACTGAAAAATGTGTAGTAATTTATTTCGACGACATTCTAATGTATAATGCGATCCTTTCCTCTTATTTCAAGCACTTGTGAGCTCTATTTGACATTCCTCGAGCTAAACATTTGTTTGCCAACTTTAAGAAATGTGTATTCTATTAAAGTGAGGTTATATTTCTAGGGTATGTTGTGTTTGGAGGAAGAGTCCAAGTTAATGATGAGAAGGCTAAAGTGATTCTTAATTGGGTTATACTGACTTGTGTAACAAATGTGCAAAGCTTTTGTGGTCTAGCTTTCATTTTACTAGCAGTTTATTCAAAGCTTTAGTTTTATAGCTATACCATTGACCAAGGTAACCAAGAAGAAGTTAAAGTTTAAGTAGTCAAAAAATGCTTAGAAAATTTTTGAGGAGATAAAGTCTAAGTTGACATCTACTCCTATACTTGCATTGCCAAACTTTGATAAAGTCTTTGAATTGAAGTATGACGCCTCTAGAGTAAGCATTGGTGTCATCCTCATGCAAGAGCATCGACCTATCATATACTTCAGCAAGAAGCTCAATGGTGCTCCTCTGAAATATTCTGCATATGACAAAGAGTTTTATGCCCTTATCCAACCACTTCAAAGCTGGCAACATTACTTACTACCTTAAGAATTCATCATCTATACAAACCATTGATCCCTTAAGCATTTGCAAGGCCAACAGAAGCTCTCCTAACATCATGCCAAGTGGGTGGAGTTCTTGGAAACTTTCTCCAATATGATCGAATACAAAAAGGGGAGTTCTAACAGTATAGTTGATGCCTTATCACGTCAACATGTACTTATCACCACCCTACAAGCTTGAATACACAAGTTTAGTACTTTACCCAATCAATATGAACAAGATCCTTACTTTAGGCCAATAGTAGTTGAGTGTAACTATGGAGGAGCTATAGATAGGATCTGTCGAGCTTGGTTTTTTTTATAAATTAGATCTTTTTTAAACTGATCAATATTAAAACCTTCTCGTTTCATACTAACTCTCGACTAGAGTTTAAAGAAAACTAGTTTTTTATATCTTAAAAATGTTTTTAGAGTCACCACCTGATTGGAGTCAGAAAAAAAGTTAAGTTATAACTGATCCACCCAATTGGTTATAACTTAGCTACTGTTCTTAATGAGAAAACCAATTTTTTCAAAACGGTTTTCTAAAATAAGATATCTAGATCCAGAGGCTATCTTATTAAACCTTAAACGAATATCATGTTTTAACTTTCCAATTTTAAATTTGCTTTTCAATAATACCCTTTTTCAGTTTCTAAATGACTAACCATATTATACATAACTAATTTGATTAATTTAAGCAAATATCTACAAAGATGGAACAATAAAAAAAAATTTTTCCCTATTTTAACTTACCCTGTACTTACATACGTCTGCTTATGTACCTGCTATTTAGGATTAAACTTTTGTAGTTCGTTCACTGAAAACATAACAAGTTGAATGGGTTTTAGTTTAAGAAAAAACACTCAGGTTTACATTAATTAACTAGTTTGATTTCTTTTTAGAAAATATCTTAAAAGGGTCCTAAATCAAGGTTTTATTTTTTCAAAAAATCCTAAAGTGTCCTAATTTGAAAATAGTCAATTTATTTTCGTTTATTTTTGGAAAGTCGACTTTCTAAGTGATAAGATAAATTTATTTTTATTATTTACTTATTATTTTTTTTGTTTTTAGTTAGAATGTGAAAATAAATAAGACTAGATAATTATTTTTCCTTCTCTTTTTTTTCTTCTTTTTCTTTTCTTCTTTTTTTTCTTTTTTCTCTTTTTTTATTGTTTTTCTTCTTTCTTTTTTCTTTTTTCTTTTTTTTTTATTTACACTTATATTTACCTTACAAAAAAATAAAATAATAAAAACAAATAAATAAAATAATACAACACAAAACTAAAATAGGAAATAGGGAACTAGACCAAATTGTGCATAGGTCAATGGGCACGGCTCGATCCGGATTAGGTCATTGGGTACGGGTTGGGTCAATTTAGAGTACGGATCGGATGCAGGTTGCGGGTTCGGGTTGTTCAACTCGGTCACATGCAATTCATGTGACTCCACAAGGAAGAAGCAAACCACCCAACTAGCACTCGAGGAGGCAGTCTGGATGGTTCTAGCAAATAATTTAAGTAGGTGAAGGTGTTTTTGTAGGTTTTGGTTTAGGGAATGGGGGTATAAGCCAAATGCTGTAGCCAACGATGACCATTAAGGTAATAGTCGAAGCGGTAGACGAAGGTGGTGGGGTATTTACGTATATGCAGTGAACAACCGAGAAAGAGATGTCGTATGTGTGTATGTATTCTTACCGCTATTTGGTGAATGTGAGAGAGAGATGGAGTCAATCGAAAGAGAGAGAGAGAGAGAGATTTGTGAGGGTGAGAAAATCGAGAGAGAGAGGGTTCTGTGAGGGTGTGTTTAGATGGTGTTCGGAGAGAGGCGGCCATAGGTTGGTGATAAGGGATCAAAGGATCGATCCAAAAAGAAACGGTAGTAGATCTAGGATAAAAGAATATGAATGGGTATTCAAAAGGAAAATGGGTATGAAGAACAGGAAAGTTTTGAATGTGAATGTAAATGGATATAACTCACCAAGACACAAACATAATCAGGAGTTTGAGCTCGAAATAGAGTTCGATATGACTTACGAACACTAAATGTCGCTTGAGATTCAGATGAAGTTTAGATGCAACTCATTAACTAGTTCAAATGAAGGAGTTCACTACAATTTGAGAACAAGATTGATAAGAAAGCGGGGACGATTAAAGAGTCTGATTAACACTCAATAATCCGGCAAATACTAACTCAAGTATAGCCTTACTCGAAAGAGGAAAGTTTTACTATCCATAGATATCTTTATATATCTATCTGTCTATCTATATGTCTCTTCTAGTTATACAAATGTTGCTATTTATAGTAAGTCCTAAACCCTAGTAGCAAAATTGTAAATAACGTATAAGACCTTAAACCCTAAAGAATTGAGCCCATAAATAAAATAAAGGAAAACATACACAAGAGTACAAAAATGTACGTTTTACAGGACTCGGCATGCAGTTACTCAACATGACCTAGGAAGAGTAGTATCCGAACCGAACAGGGTCGACAGTTGGATGTATGAGTTCAGGAAGGGTTCTTTGATGTCTCACGTGGCTTGGCCGAGACACTAGCTAGGTCGGCCCATAATTGCCGTATCATAGAATCAGTCGACATGAGTCTCTCTCTAATGTGCCAAGTGATTCTTTGGTCCAATTACTTGACTGTGTAATTTCTCGACACTTCGGTTAACGATAAACTTGATGCCGAGTATTCATCTTCCTTCCTCTCGTCCTTCTAGCTGCAGTTCAGCCTCGACAAGCATTGATAGGCCTCGGCTTGGATGTGGTCAGAGGTTAATTCTCATCATTATCGCGGATTTGAAAGGAAGTCGTCCTTGACGTTAAGTGTTAAGCATGAGTCGAAATGGCGAATAAGCTTCTCTTCCCTTTTCTCTTTACTATGGGTGCCAAGTGTCTCTGGATTTCCTCATACTCCTAAGGTTGGCTAAGAAGTGAATTCATAGCATTCATAAGGACCACATCAAACTCAATCTCGTCTTTGTAATGTCCTGCCTTGAATGCAATCCGAGCGCACTTATGTACATGGACCATACCTTTGTCATTAAACTACTTTAATCCATAGGGTTAGGGGTGCGGGTAGGTCAACAACTTCAACTTTTCCACTATGTCGGTGGAGACGATGTTGGTGTAGCTACCTCTATTGATAACTAAGGAATAGGTCTTCTCGTGCACCAGGTACCGCATATGAAACAAATTTTCCCTTTGTTCGAGATCTACCTTCAAGTAAGCTCGTGTCACCATGACCAAGAGTTTATCGTTCCTCGGGATAAATATCTTCTTCTATTAACTGGTCGTCCGTGCTCTTGTCACTCTGACTTTCGATTTGAGCTTCGGGCTTTTCACCCTTTAAGACCATGACCCTTTTATTCGGGCATTAGGACGCAATGCGTCCATAGCCTAAGCTTTTGAAGCACTTCACTTCTCAGGTCATGTTGCCGGGTGCCTTCTCTTTCTTAGCAATCTTTTTCTCAGCATAGGTTGGTCGGCTATGCTCTCCTTTCTCCATCTTCTTTTCTTGCCTTCTCTTAGCATACCTCTTAGGCTCAAGGCTGCCTTATTGAGGTCGGCTACTCGACTTCTGATGCCTTCTCCTCCTGTGCCTCTCCACTCAAGAACCTAGCAATGGTGTGGTCTTGTGGCTTAGCAATTTCACATCTCGTCATCAAGGTCTCAAACTCTTGTAAATACTCTTCAACAGTATTTCGACCTTGTCTCTAGTGCTGGAAAGCATGGAGCATCTCCAGCTTGAAATAAGTCAGCACAAAGCGTTGGTTCATCAATCTTTTCATGAGCCTCTATGTCCTGATTGGCTCTTTTCCTTCGACATCTCGCTTGGCAACTAACTTATCTTACTAAAGACTTACGTATTCAACAAAGGATAATAAAGTCAGCTTAACCTTTATTCGATCATCACACTCATAGCACTCGAACAATTTCTTGACTCGGGGAACCCAGTCAAGGAACTTTTTAGGTCAGCTACTTCCACAGAAGGTTAGCAACTTAAGCTTTATATTGTCAAGTCCTTGGCTAGGTACTCGAGGTTCATCCCTTGCATTTCGAGCTGGTCGATTCTTCTCGGTTCGGCCACTTCTGTTAGAGCTCTGCTCAGTCATGTTCCTTCTCGACCTCGGCTCTCTTCTCCTGTCTTCTTGATTTGTTTTGGAGTCAACACTCCTATCATTTCTTTCTCTCGGCATTAGATGGTTTTCTCTTCTTCTCGGTTCGGCAGCTCTTCCCCACTGTTAAGGCCTTGACATGTGGCAATACGTGGAGTGTAGGAAAAAAATAAAATAGAAAGCAATCTTTGTGTTTGATAAGAATTGAACCCTTGACCTCCAAGCCAATCTCAAATGCAAGTCCACAAGCTTATTAGTTAAGCCGTTGCCCTACACTTTATCTAAATTGCACATATAAACTAGGTCAGCATAGGCTAAATTCAAATCTAAGCCCAAGTTCAACGATCATTTACTTAGATTTATTTAAATTAAGAAATTTATTCTTATTAAACTACTTAAAATTTTTATTACTTTCTAAATCCCCTATTTTTCAATTTTTTGTGACTTTTTAATTTTTTATATTTTTCTAAATTTTTTCATTTTTTGTATTTTTTTCCTTAAATCTCTTATTTTTGAGTTTTTTTTTTAATTTTCTATTTTTCCTAATTTATGACCCTTTAACCTATTCTAAAAATAAAAAAAAGGAGGAGAAAAAATGAGGTATGTACAAGTTCTACTTGAACCAAGGATTTTTTTTATGAAGGAAGGGTGTGTATGTATGCTAAATAGCTTGACCAGAGAGCTATTAGTTCATGAAGCTCGTGTAGGAGGCCTAACTATCCATTTTGGGGAAAAGTGAATGCATACATTATTGATAGAACACTTCTATTGGTCAGGAACGATGAAGAATATTCATAAGACTCTCGAAAAGTGCAAAGTGTGTAAGCATACAAAGGGTTGGAAGGAACCACATAAGGAGTACATACCCTTACTTGTCTTATCGTATTCCAATTTTATAAGCCATAAACTATTAAGACATTACAATATTTATCCTATTGTATTCTAATTTTTTACTTCTTTTTTTCTCTTTAGATCTTTTATTTTATATTCATAACTTTTATTTAAGTTTCAACTCTAATAACAAAGTTTACAAAAAAAGCTATATACTTTATTTTATATCATCAATAATTTAAAATGAGTTAAAATAGTTAGTTCTCTTTAATTTATTACTTTAAAAAAAATGGGAAAAGTGTTTAGTTTTAGCTTTATTTATCTTTCTTCTATACACGTTAGATTATATATTAAGAATTTTTATTGAAAAAAAATAATTTATTTATTTTTATTTTTATTATATATTTCAAGTTTTGAATAACTAATATAAGTATATCCATAATTTTTTAAAGCTATATTACATAAGTCATAAGTTGTAGAAATTTATATTTTTATATTTCGATTTTGCGCTCCGATATTACAAGCCCTCTAACGATTTTAAGTAGAATTATGAGTTTGACAGCCTTGATCTCCTTAATAGATTTATTTTTGTTTAATAAAATTTTAATATTTTACTAAATAAATTTGTCTTAATTTATTCATTTAAGAAATAATATTTAAAAAAATATATTTTATATATCTAAGATAATTATTTTAATCGATACTTTTATAAATATAAATAAAATAAATTGTATATAAATTTACAAGGTAAACACT